>ML797266.1:102270-117169 GCA_009831015.1 Picea engelmannii | reverse complement strand
TTACAGATGGAGGACCTCCTTTCACTTCTCATGGTTTTAAAGCCACCCTTCAAAAATATCATATTCAACATAGAATGACTACAACATACCACCCCCAAGCCAATGGACAGGTGGAAAGCACAAATAAAGTAATAGAAGTCATTCTCACAAAAACAGTGAAGGAAAACAGAAAGGACTGGTCTCACAGGCTCCATGAAGCATTATGGGCCTACAGAACTACCTGGAGAAATACTACAGGATTCTCTCCCTATGAATTAGTCTATGGAAAGAGTGTTGTCTTTCCTGTGGAATTTGAAATCAAAACCTTAAGGACTGCTTTAGCTGTCAACCTTGATTTGACCGATGCACAGACAGCTAGGTTGCAGTAGCTTAATGAATTGCATGAAAAAATACTAGATGTTATTCATCAGACAACTATGATTCAATAGCAAAGATCAAAATGGCATGACAAAACTATCAAGCATAAGTAGTTCCAAAAAGGTAATTGGGCCCTACTATATGACTCTCGATTCAAAGAATTTCAAGGGAAACTACGAACAAGATGGCTTGGACCCTACGAAGTAGACACTATTTTCCCCAATGGAACAGTAAGGCTCTTCACAATCGATGACTCTAAAACACAGTTACTTGTAAATAGTCATCAGCTCCGTCTGTACCAGCGCCCTATTTCCAAAGAAGATTTTAAGGCCACATGTGTGGCAGACTCTCAGTACCTCTTTTTAGAGGGGGCTTCAACCCCTCATTGCAATTAATTCTTTTTAAGTTAATTTCTTTAGTATTAGATTAGATTTCATTTACTAATAATCCATGTCAAGAAATACCATGTTACAATTGATTTTTGCAGATTCTCGATCAAAGCACAGGCCCACTAAGAAAGGACGATCCTACTTCAAGAAGAGGCAAGCTTTCCCATTGCTGAAACACCACTGTTCAGCAACTCTTTTCTCTTTCTTCATTGTTGAAACACCATTGTTCAACAAATTTTTGACTTTCCCCACTGCTGAAACACCACTGTTCAGCAATCTTTCACACCATTTCCCCCCATCACTGTTCAACAACCTTTCACCATTTTCCCCATTGCTGAAACACCACTGTCAGCAACCTTTCACCATTTTCCCCATTGTTGAAACACCATTGTTCGCAATTCTTCACATTTTCCCATTGCTAAAACACCACTGTCAGCAACCTTTCACCATTTTCCCCATTGCTGAAACACCATTGTCAGCAACCTTTCACCATTTTCCCATTACCAAAACACCACTGTTCAGCAATTCTTCACATTTCTCCATTGACGAAACAACACCGTTCAGCAATTGTTTCGCCCTTCTTCCCATTGCTGAAACACCACTGTCAGCAACCTTTCGTCATTTTCCCATTGCCATGGTTCCCCAATTCTTCACATTTGCCCATTGTCGAAACATTATTGTTCAGCAATTCTTCACATTTCCCCATTGACGAAACAACATCGTCCAGAAATTGTTTCACCCTTCTTTCTATTTCTGAAACACCACTTCCTCGGCAGTATTCTGCAACATCCCTCTTCAACAAACATTTATCTGTTCTTCCTACGGCTGAAACACCAACTTTTCGGCATTTTCTGTCAATAAGCTTTTGCGCTCTCATACTACATTTTGTCCTTTCAGTCAACAAATCCTTGATACAATTCATCTAACAAATCAAAAGTCTTTGCCACGGCCACTGCAGAACTATTACGAACAGGCATTATATTTTGTTTAAGTACGAATCAGAAGGTAAAGGCGAGGTATGTAAATTCTATGTAAATACAGTTAAGCTATAGTTAATGAGAAGATTCCAAATCATTTCTACCACACGTGTAAAATCATTATTAGCCGCACTTGAATGGGGGGGGAGGAAATATCAAACTTTTATACCATCATTTCACACGAATTAACCACCGCCATTCCTATTTACCATCCTTTCGTTTGTTTCACCACCATTTGCATGCCTTCATTCGAAAAACTTACTCTGCACAAAATTTGTTACTCGACTCTTTGACGGTGTATTTTACTGAGCTGTTAAGTATGGGAGGCTCTATTATACGGTACGAACCCGCCATGACAGCCCTGTTAGAACTGTATCCAGAAGCCTATCAAATTTTTCTGCAGGCCGGATGGCTCGGTTATTTTCAGAGACTCCAGGGGTATGATCAACAACAGGTTCTCCAATTTGCTCAAAATCTCCAGGAAGATCATTCCATTGTTCAAGGGGTTCAGATTTCAATTACAGAAGAGGATATAGCACAGGTTTCGGGTCTCCCTGCCAATGGCATTCGCCTGTTCAGTCGCAAACATGTCATCCTGAATGCCCAGCAGGATTTCCTCTTGCCAGGGGAACAAATTGAACCTAAAGGCCAGGGTGTCCGACTCAGCTCGTTGCCGCCTCCATGGCCAAAAGTTTCAAAATTAGTCAAACACTACCTTACCTGCGAAGGTCGATACCAGATAGTCTACCAACACAATTTTGTCATGTTGTCTCATTTACGGCATAATAGATTGGTGAACATTCCTTATTATTTTCTCAGTTGTCTTAAAAATATGTCGCACTATTGTAAAAAGGCTAAAGATCCCGCCCTTTCACTCACCCATCACTGTCTCATTCAACTGCTTATCCAAATGGGTTTTGCCCAACAAAACCCTCCACTAAACAACCCACCTATAGATCCCCAAGAAGCCGCTGAAATTCCTGAAAATCTTAAGGAACAACAACCACAAAACCCTCCAGATTCTCTAGAAATACCTAACAGTCCGCCTACAGACCCAATCAGTCCAAGTAACCCCCCTACCGTACCAAGCCCGCCCCACACTTTACCAGAATCATCCACTCCTGCCATTCATATTCTTAGCGATGATTCTGAGCCAGACAATTCTCCCTGTCCCATCATTGAGGAAAACCCCCCACGTAAACGAAAGCAAATCCCTTTCTTTCCACCCTTTTTACAAAGAAAATGAACAAGGGCCTCAACAAGGGCAGCCACTACTGCCACTGCCCTAAACCCCCAACCCATCCGACTAATACCCCGTACACCTCCAACCTCCCAAATGTCGGAATCTTTGCCTATTCCACCCACGGGCACTGAAACACAAGAACCAGATGCCCAGGGTGTTGTGACATCATCTGTTTCAAATCAAGTAGTTGAAACACAAGAACCAGCTACTCCTCAAGTAGCTGAACCACAAGAACCAGCTACCCAATTCGTAGTTGAAACACAAGAACCAGCTACCCATTCAGTAGCTGAAACACAAGAACCAACTACCCATTCAGTAGTTGAATCACAAGAACCAGCTACTCATTCAATAGCTGAAACACAAGAATCAGCTACTCGTTTAGTGGTTGAAACACAAGAACCAAACATAGCTACCACACAAGAACCAGCTACATCTGAAACACAAGAACCAGCTATTGATATTGATACTGAGATATAGGAATCAGAGGTCCAGGGTACTGCAACATTACTTTCCTTACATCAAGAAGTTGAAACACAAGAAGCAGTTGTCGATCCTGTAGTTTCTCCACAAGAACCAACTAGTGCGGCTGTGACTGCTACACAAGAACCATTCACTCCTCAACCAGAACCAACAATGGCCTCTGTCTTACAAGAAAATGAGTTCCTAAAATCTAAACTGGAAGCCTACAAGCAAGAGCTAGCCGCAGAAAAGGAAGCCTATGAGAAGGAACTTAATTTGTACACCCTAGCTTGCACAGCGACCATGTCAGAAGGAACTACAACAGAGAATCCGTGTAGAGAATATATGTGTTGTCAATGTGGGGACATCTACTATCAAGCAGGCTACAAAGTAATTCAAATCCCAATGCCAGGAGCTCCCCCTGCTCCTTCAACTTTTGTAGTCAAAGAAGAAAAACCTGTTGTTACACAAGAACCAGCTATAGCTGTCACACAAGAACCAACTACAGCTGAAATACAAGAACCAGCAGGACCTTCCAAAATTAAGACTGAACCCTGGCCTGCAACAAATGTCAAATCTGAAACCTCTACTTTTGTTAATAAAGTTGTACAAACATTGCCTATTGATGAATTTTCCCCTCCCAGCCAGATCAATACCCACACCTTTGTAGAACAATCCACTCAGACCCTACCTCAGCCTACTACTTGCAATGCTGAAACACAAACTCAGCCATGGGATGAGCAGGCAATAATAGAAAAATAGAAAAAAGAGTCTATTGTTACACAGGCCAAAAGCCTGCAGGAACACAGACAAATCTGGATAAATCATACCTACTCAAATTGGGAAGCTTTGGAGCAAACATGCAAGGAAGCTCGTGCCCTTAAGAAACAGAAAAAGAGCTAAAAGGCAGAGTGCTCCTGATATTTGACTTGGCACAAAAGCTATTGGCTGCAAGGAAACCATCCTACAATTACTCCTTGTTCCTCATGGAACGACTTACATGGTTTCATATCAAATCAATCACAGAAGGCAGACCCCATGTAGTGTTACATCCAACAGATTTTGTCAAAACCTTTGCAGAAGCCTCTGCTATGGATCAGCCCCTCCTCTATGAGGCATATTTTCATAATGAGGCCATCCCTGAAAATCGACAGCTTAACCTTAACCCTCTTGTCGGTGACATCCAGATTAGGGCACTCACCTCCTTCCTTAACAATCAGATTATATGGCAGGATGACTTCCTAGCTACCAAACACAATGAGGATAATCGCCATCTCTGGATAAGACCAGAACCACAAAATGTTGCCACCTTTGTTACAGAGTATTATCAGTTTTTAAAGAAACCAGGGATGACTGAACACATTCAACAACTACAGACAACAGTGCTTCAGGATTGTCAGCACTTCATTAAATCAACAGAGATTGTTTCCCTACAGGAAAATAACATGCTTTGGCAGCAATCTACTGAGAAAAGATAGGAACACATTCCTTTTATCCCCACTAATCTCGAGATAGCAATCTCCAGGGTACCTAACTACATCAAGTGTGTTCAACAATGTGCTGAAAGTTGGATAGGGTACCAGTTTCATTTTCCTATCCTCTGGTTGCCAGCAGAGAAATATCAAGTCCATTATAAGTTGCTCAAGAAGGCTGAAACAACAACTTGGCAAAGGTTATAACACGTTCAAGGGTTCAGAGCTCCAACAGACATCACCTTCCACTGCTATTGCTTGAGTAACTTGCACGCTCAGAGTCGGTATTCAGATTCTGATTCAGAGTGAAGTTTCCTGAGGACATGCAACATTTTAAGTTGGGGGGGATGTTAGGACCATACAATGTACCTTTTTGCCCACACTTTTGCCACCATTACACTCTTGTTTCACTCACATTTAAACTCATATTATCACTTTACCCTATCTTTCCAAAGGTATACAACGTCTCTTCTCTTTACTATATGTTTAATCTGTTTTGCATATAATTTTACATTACTCTTGTACTTAACCATTGATTAGAATTGTATAAGTGCTGAAACAATTCGAACTGCAGATTAGCATTGAGGCCTATTGCTGAAACAATTAAAACACGCAAACCCTGTGGCTAAAACAGTCGGTGGACTACGATGTTGAAACAACAACTCACAAGAAGAAGCTGCTACACTCTTCGTGGTCTACGATGTTGAAACAACAACTGCTACACATTCTGTGGTCAACGATGTTGAAACAACAACTGCTACACATTTTGTGGTCAACGATGTTGAAACAACAACTCACACAGAAGAAGTTGTTACACAGTGCGCGGTCTACGATGTTGAAACAACAACTCACACAGAAGAAGTTGTTACACAGTCCACGGTCTACGATGTTGAAACAACAACAAAAAACTGTTACATTGACCATGGCAGCCGCACCTTGAGCTAGCATTAACCATCACTGCTGCCTGAGACCAAGTTGCCGAAACAGTCAGAACGCAAATAAAGAAGTTGTTACTCCAGCCGCAACAACAACACCTCACTTAGCACTTGTAATAACATTCTATTGCGGGAGACTAGGATATCCTATTCCAGTTTAGAAAGTCGATCTGACTAAGAATAGGACTCAGATGTACACCTATAATTTGTTGATCAAATTGTATCGAAGGGATTCTCCTCTTTAAATAAGAGGAAATCACCATTAGAGAGAATCTTCTGTTTTTACAAAGAAAGGATTTACAGAGAGGGACGTGTTTTACTTCAGATTGTAATGTAACACAGTTGACAAATGAATAAAAGATTGTTTTGAGCATTTGTCTCTAGTTCCTTTCGTTTCAGGGGAATCTTGTGAGAAAGGAGGGCCCACCTTCTTCACAAGATTCACCCATTAGCCTTGTAGAGTGTTAGTGTTATTTATGTTCATGCCTTGATTAATTTATGTTTTGCTGAAACACTACTTTACTGAACTCTGTTTTGCTGAAACACTACTTTACTGAACTTTGTCTTGCTGTTACATTGTTTTCATATGAGTCATGCTTAGGTAACTATTAATCATTCTAGTTAGCAATCATGCTTGATGAATTTATGAAAGCTTGATAATCAGAGACAGGTGCTTAAGGTTCCTGCTTCAAGAATAAGGTCTTGTTCTCTGTTAGAGATAGTTAGCCTTCAGTGCATGTCGATTATTTTAATGAGTTCATGAAAGTGTGCTAATCAGAAACAGATGTTGAAGTTTCCTGCTTAGGAAATAGGGTCTTGTTCTCTATTAGGAGTTAGTTAACCTTCAGTGTGTGTCAATCATTTCAATTAGCAATGAGTTCATGAAAGTGTGGTGATCGGAAACAGGTGTTGAAGATTCTTGCTTCGGGAATAGGGTCATGTTCTTTGGTTATAGAATAGTGGTCTTTCCTTTTGCAGTGTCTTGAAGGATTTATTTTCTAGTATGTTATTTCTTTAATGTAATCCAGGATTCTTTGGACAATTATTTATTTAAACATTGAACTCTACAATAGGTAGATTGCTTTCCTGTAATTCAAGTTAGAACTTCAGTTTGTTCAAGGCAAAGTGTGATTAATATATTTTTACTACAACTCTAGGTTGCTTTTGAGATTGATCATATATAGTGCGTGGTTACCTTTGAAATAAACAGACTTCCATGGGTTGACAATTTATGTAGCACTTGATTGTTTAGTTAATTAAGCAATTATAGTGACCAACATATGGTTTTGGAATTCATGTTATTGTAAAAAAGCCTTTAGAGCCTCCTTGTACTCATCTTGTTGTGAATGAGCGTAGCCATCACATATCTTCTCAAAGATAAAGTTGTCACCATTCTAGCGAGTCTTGCACTATGTATTTTAACAGTCTTTGTACATTTGTTTCATTAATAGAAATCATATATTGTTGTATTTCTCTATTTATAGAAATATTTATGTGTATCTAATTGTAACATCTTTCATTTCATTCTGAAAATAATCTAGATCAACTTTAGAGAAGGCACATTGACTTGGACAAATAGGCGTTCATGGTCTCATCAAATCACATGTAAACTAGACCGCTTTCTAATCTCAAAAACTCTTATGATGGAAGGACTTATATTGGAAGCCAACATCCTTTTGGCCTATGGCTCTAACCACTGGACCTTTCAACTCTGGCTGAACATTGTCGGATCTCCACAACACAAGCCATTTAGTTTCGAAAATTTATGTCTATCTCACCCATAATTTCAGGAAAATGCCCCCATCTAGTGGGAAAATGCAGAAATCTCTCATGGATATCTCATGTTTCGATTTCAACAAAAACTAAAAAATTTCAAGAAACACCTGAATACTTGGAACAAAACAGTCTTTGGAAACATTTTCCAAGCCCAAAAGGAGATGGAGTAGAGAATGCGAGAAATACAAAAGCAAATTACCACAAATAGCAACTCTAAGCAACTACAAGAAGAAGAAATCTCTCTTTGAAAACAATTGGATGAACGTTATGCACAGGAAGAAACATTATGGCTCCAGAAATCTTGAGTTCAATGCCTTCGAGAGGGAGAAAGGAACACCAAATTATTTCACCAATCTATTCTTCAAAGACGCCAAATTAATAGAATTACCATGATGGAAAATGAACATGGGAAAACCATCCTAAATCATACTGACATTGAACAGGAGCTTGCTAATTATTTCAAAAGTCTTCTCATGGAGCCTTGCCCAGATCGGTCTACAACCATTGAATGAATAACCAGGAATGCTACATCCATGATCATTGAATAACAAAAAATATCTCTTATTTGACCAATTTCTCTTGAGGAAGTAGATCAAGTGATGAGGGAAATGTAAATTGGAAAAGCACCCGGCCTGGATGGTTTTACCACTGATTTTTTTCACCACTATTGGCCAATGGTTAGAGAAGAAGTATGGAAATTAGTGGAAGACTCAAGAATCTCTCGAGAAGTCCTCCCATCCTTCAATGCAACTTTCCTAATTCTCATCCCCAAAGAAGAACAAGTTTCACATCCCAAGTAGTTTTGGCCCATCCCCTATGTAATTTTATCTACAAGCTCATCACAAAAGTAATCGTTATCCGCCTCAAACCAATTCTTCCTTCTATTATCTTAAAAGAAAAATATGGTTATGTTGAGGGAAGACAAATTCTAGACAGTGTCATTCTCCCTCACGAAATAATACACTCCCTCAAATCTTCCCATACCACTGGAATGCTCATTAAGCTAGATTTCACAAAATCTTTTGGTACCATTAGTTGACAATACATCAAACACATTCTTACAGCTTTTGGTTTTAACTTAGAGTGGGTTAATTGG
This sequence comes from Picea engelmannii, assembly GCA_009831015.1. Classification (NCBI taxonomy): domain Eukaryota; kingdom Viridiplantae; phylum Streptophyta; class Pinopsida; order Pinales; family Pinaceae; genus Picea; species Picea engelmannii. Next base: position 108,465 of record ML797266.1, on the reverse strand, counting down.
ATTCTAAATCTCACATCCATCCACTTCCTTGTTCTACATTCTTGTTAATGGCGCCCCATCCAAAACCTTCTCATCCTCAAGAGGCATTCAACAAGGAGACCACCTCTATCCTTTGATTTTCATCATCATGGTTGAGGGGATTAGCAGATACATCCAAGATCATATTTCTAATGGCAGTATCCAAGGCCTAAAATTATTAGGTATGAATCATCCTATTTCACACAGCCAATTTGTGGATGATACTATGACGATGGGATCCGCCACTACTAAATAATTATCCACTATATGTAATATTCTTGATGATTTTTCTACTTCTTTTGGTATTTCCATCAATTCTAGTGAATCCTAGATCTTCTTCTTTAACACCCAAAAAGTAATCCAATTTCATATCTCCAACCTTCTAGGCTTCACCCTGAGTTCCCTTCCATCCAAATACTTGGGAGTCCCTTTAATTAACAATACCTCTCGTAACAGCTCTTGGGAATCTCTCATTACCAGCTCCTTGAGAAATCACCTTAGCTCTTGGAATTTCATATTCTTAAATCTAGTCGGAAGCCTCACTCTTTTGAAGTCAATCTTACAAGCCATTCCTATTTTTCTCTTCTCAACACTAGCTGCCCCAAAATCAATTATAAGCTCCATTCGCTCCATTTAAATAAAATTCCTTTGGAAAGGCACTAAGGAAGGACGAAAATGGGCACTTGTTAAGTGGGATGACCTTTTCAAAACCAAATACTTTGGTGGACTTGGTCTAAGGGACTCGAGTATCCTAAACAATGTCATGGGAGCTAAGATTCGGTGTCGATGGTTAACTCATACGACCGACCTCTGGGCCAAACTTTGGAGACACAAATATGCTCCCAAAACTGAGGAAAACAGATTAATTCATCTCAACAACCCGAATATTGGTTCCTCAATCTGGAACACATCCTGGGGAAATCACCATCTTGTACAAGAACATGCATTCTGGGAGGTAAGAAATGGACAGACAACGCTTTTCTGGACTGACTCTTGCAAAAATTACCCCCACTGCAATCCAAAGAAAGCATGCAAGGCATCCTTCAACACATGCAACATAAAACGCACCTACGAGTCCAAAAATTCTAGAGCACACAATCCTTTTTTCCTCATTAGAGAGAGTGGAAATCTAGCCCTCTTGATTTGGACTTACCATAGACTTGTAATTTATCACCCTGGCAGGAGGAGGTGAAAGCAAGAAAAATACGTACACATTATGACCAGGACATTCTCCGATGGGGCCACACTCCACAGGGGGTGTTCTCCATCAAAGAAGCTTATATATTAAAATCCAAACATCACCTTCTAGAGAAAGAGGAAATCTGGGCCAAAATTTGGAAAATCAATCATTGGCCCAAAGTCTGCACTTTTTGTGGTTAATGGTTCAAAACATAATTCTCACTTGGGAGAGTATTTTAAAGCGAGGATTCATAGGTCCTTCGAGATGCCCACTCTGCTACAATCAGGAAGAATCCAACGAGCATCTTTAGCTTGCATATATGGGAGCATATGGCCTCCACCATGCGCACCATGGATCAAAACACAACCAACATAAAAGCCACTTTTGAGCATTGGAGACACCAGAATTTCAAAAATCCAATTCTCAATCATATCTAGTTGCTCATCCTCGATTTCATAGTTTGATAGATTTGGAAAGAAATAAATAACAGGATCTTCAAATCCACTTTTCATTATGAAGCTCGAGTCTAGTCAAAAATCCAAAATTGTATCACAAAAACGGTCTAATCCCAACTCTCAACCCAGGAAGATCTCAATTGTGATCCGAGCGAAAAAGCCATTCTTTCCAGCTAGCTTATCCATATTAACTCTCTTCCAATCTATCCTCTGTTCATCTCCCCCACCACCGATAGCCCTACCTCCTGGGGCATACCTATGGCAAGTTATATCAAACATAATTTTGATGGGGCATCTAAAGGCAACCCTAGCCCTGTTGGATATGGAGTGGTTTTCAAGGATGATCAGGGAACTATTCTCCTAATAATGGCTAGAAGCCTTGACCATGACACAAATAACACAGCAGAATTATGGGTGCTTTTCCAAGGAATGCATACTACCAATAGAATGGGGTTTACAAAGCCAATTATCGAAGATGATTCCAAAATAATTTTGGCCCTTTTCTCTAAGCTCCTTTTGAGCTCGAAACCTTCCAAAATTTCTCCTAGTTGGAGAATTGTTAACAACCTGGAGCTTCTCCACTCTTTGATTCTCCCTAATTTTGTTCTTATCCCCTCTCATGTTCATCGAGAGGCCAATAGAGTTGTAGATAAGTTGGTAAATTAAGGGGTGGATCTCCAGAACTGTGACCTTACTTGTTCGGCCTCCCAATCCCTCGATCATCCCTTGTTCATTGACTACTCTTTAATGGTGCAAAGGGAAAACCCAACCCCGAATGGGGTGCCATCAAACCACTCTTCCACGAGAAGCTCAAACCATCACGACACCCCCCAACCACCTAGATGGCACTCATTAACTCTTGATCTACAATATCTGTGCGACATTGATGCACCTGGCTCTCACCATGTGTTGGCAATGGAAATAACTCCTGGATTGCTTGCAGGAGCAGAGCCCAACGCCCATCAGTTTATGTCATGGTTTGTGTATGGAAGAGGTGATCGAATGGAAGTAAACTCAGACGATATTGTTTCGACTCTGAAACTAGGCCCGACACACATGGGTAGGTGAGGTCTTGGACATACTTCAGGCAGTGAGTTGTAGTAAGGGTGAGTAGGGGCGAAGAATTATATCAGAGAGATGCAAAGTTCTGTTGTCAACATCAGGTTTCTAGCAGAATGTAGGAGAATTAATTTAAACACGAGATCATCTTACATTCAAACGCAGAAAACCAGAGAATACAATAGTGTCACAATAAAACCTTTATCATAACGCAACTGCAATAATTCATGTGAATCAATCAATCATGAACTCCCTCAATATGAGATGAAAACTAGATGAAACAGGGAAACTGTCTTTCATAAAACCATAAATCTTACATACAGATGCATAACCAGAAAACTAGAGCGTCTGTTAAAACATTACAATCGGGAGCCTCGCTCTACCATCGATAGATTACAAAATACAAAGACTGAGTCTATATACTCAGCAAAATTCGCCTATCAGAGGCATGTTCAGTCATCCAAGGTGTGGTGCCCCTTCAGCTGAATTCAGACGGATAACTTTTGTCAGACACCGCCTTAACTACGCATGGCTCCTGCAGGGGAGATAGTTGCAACATTAAAGGCCAACATGGCGTGTGTAGACTTTCTCTGGTCAGATGAGGACCAGCCATGACCCTTTGGAGAAAGTATAGGACCGTCTTGGGAAGACTGTCTGTCGGAACCCCCATACCTTGCATTCAATAAGTGAGCTAAGGTTTCAACTACCTCTATTCATCTTCATTTAATTCTTTAGCGAGGACCGGGATCGAAGTCGGGCTGAACTGGTCTTGGAGGACGTTGTATTCCCTTCTGTGGCAAAACCCAATGCTTTGGCACCTTTGCATAACTCTCTTCCTTTCTCAAGTGACCGCGGGCTGTGGCCCTGCGCTTACTCCCAAAGGTGCTTTCGGCGTTCGCGGATATGAAGGGGTTGATCCTTGCTTCTTGAAATCGCGATGAGCGAAATGCCAAGATGGCTCAGTTTTCCGCCAGGTGTCCCCTTTGGATGGATGGCTGAAAATGTTTCGTGATACCGCAGGCCCCACTTTTGGCGCTATCGGGGTTCGGGGTTTCGAGATGTGGAACAACATGAAACTCTCACCCCTTGAACTTTTGAATGCCAAAACGCTGACGCGACTAGATATCGCGCCATGCGTCCTCTGGATAGACGGATGCTATTCTCCCCTACACACTATGGGCGTGATCTATTGTGTTAACTTCGGTGCAACTTCCTTATTCGCGATTTCCTGCCAACCGTTGATCTGCTCATATGGATGGATCCAGACCATTGACACTATAATCCTGCCCGCTCGCTTGATTTTAAGTCCGAAAAGGACTCTTTCTGTGTGCATCGCTTGGGCGCTCCTCGTGCAACCTGCAGACCTGGATATCCCGATGCCGAAGACAAGAATTGTCGCTAACATATAGGCTCCATGGGGGATAGAGTCATCCCTATGATGCTCTAAGAACTCATTCTGCAGTTTCAGTGCCTTGCTATTGGGCTACGGAGTCATTTACTAAGCCAAAAATATACAAACAGAAAATGAACAAAGAACTAACGGACAATATTTACAAACAAAGGAACCGTCTAAGGCTCACACAAAACATTTCTTTAGAAAATGCCCATTCACTGGAATGTTGAAAATCTCTTCATCCTTCAGATCATGCAACTGGTACGTGTTGTTTGAGAAGACCTCAGATATTTTGAAGGGGCCGATCTAGAGGGCGTCAAACTTGCTATGTTTTCCCTTATCCTGTCTAGGTGCATCCCACTTAAGTACCAAATCCCCGATCTCGAACTCCTTCTTCCTGACCTTCCTATCAAAAGCCTGTTTGACCCTTTGCTGATGACTATGAGCTGTGTCCCTCACCTGTTCCCTGATCTGTTGTACTTCTACTATCTGATGAATCCTTCTGATCATATGATCCGGCTCTCCCTCAAAATCTTGAAAGAACTTCACCACAGGTAAGGCAAGCTGAGTGGGAAAAATCGCCTCTGCTCCGTAAACCAGCTGAAAAGGTGAGGTGCCTAGGGACTTCTTCGTTGTCACTCGATCAGCCCATAAAGAAAATTTCAACTTCGACTCCCAGGCCCTTTTGTTGTCCTCCAATAGTCTTTTGATGATCCTTATCAGGACCTTGTTGGAGGATTCGGCTAAACCATTTCCCTGGGGATAGTAGGGGGTGGAGTGAATTAGCGAGATTTGGAACTACTCACAGAACTTAATGAGAGGCTCAGATTTGGAAGACGTAGCATTATCAGTTACGATCCTGCTGGGACAGCCAAATCTGGCTATGATATCCTCCAGGAAGCTGATAATTACTTTGTGGGATGTACTTCTGGTAGGGACAGCTTCTATCCATTTGGTGAAATAATCTGTTGCAGTCAGGATCCATCTGTGTTGGCCACTTGAGGGAGGATGAATCTCCCTGATAAAGTCTATCCCCCACTGTTGAAAAGGTGTTGAAGCTATCATAGGCTTCAGTGGTAGTGGCCCAAGCTGTTGTTTCTCTGAGAACTTTTGGCATTTGATGCAGGCCCTGATTTCTCTGCTGACATCAATGAATAAAGTGGGCCAGTAATACCCAGCCCTGAGGATTTTGTGAGTTGTGGTCTTCCAGAAATGATGCCCCCCACAAAGGCCTCTGTGGAAATCAAACATGACCTTCTGGGCTTCTAGTGGGTTTACACATCTTAGTAGCACTCCTAGGGGTTCTCTCCAGTATAAGAATTGCCCAATGAGGAAATATTTGACTGCCTTGAGCTTTAAAGCTCTTGCCTTACTTTTACACAATCTATCCGGGGGATTCAACTCCCGCAGAAAGTACAAAATGTCACGATACCAGGCACACTCTGCCAACAATACGCCTTCCTGAGAGCGTTGACTGGGCAACTCAAATTGCTGAATTCGTGAGAAGGTATTGATGAAACTAACGCCCAGGGATTCGTAATTGGATTTAGCCGATAGCTTGGCTAAACCTTTCCCCTTAACCAACTTGGTGGGCTTTATCTCCAAGTCAAATTCCAGGATTCTAGCGATCCATTTGCCTCTTCTCCCATCTATATCAGGTTGTATAAGGATGTCCTTCACAGAAGTCGAAGGAACGTATGTGGTTACCCTTGAGTGCAGGACATAGACTCTGAAAGCTTTGAGAGCTTTCACTAAGGCATAGGGCTGTTGCTCCATGATTTCATACCTAATCTCTACATCTCTTAATTCCCTACTGAAGAAGGAAATGGGTTTCTCTCGCCCTTCCTTATTTTTCTGCAACAAGACCGCTGCTATTGTATCAAAAGAAGCAAAAGAGAAAATTAGGAACTCTTTGGAATAGTCAGGACTGATCAGCACAAGTGCTTCCGTCAATGCCCTTTTTATTTGGATAAAATATTCCCTGGGTTTAGCAGTCCATTTTACTTCATTTCCTTTCCTGAGCATGGTTGTGATATGTTTCACCAACTCAGCAAAATTTGAGACGAATCTCCTCAAGAAATTGATCTTTC
>ML797266.1:89522-101252 GCA_009831015.1 Picea engelmannii | reverse complement strand
CAAGGAGTGGTGAAGGTTGTTTTTTCTCTGTCCTCAGGCATGACTGATATCTGATTATAACCAGAAAAACCATCAATCATGGATATCCTAGAGGCACCCGTTACCCTTTGCAATATGTGTTCCATGTTGGGCAGGGGATAATTATCTTTCCTTGAGTTCCCGTTCAGGTTCCTGAAATCAAGACAGAGTCTGATTTCTCCACTTTTCTTCCTTACTAGGACCAAATTGGCCACCCATTCGGAATATCTCAAGGGGACAATAATTTGGGCATCTAACAATTTCTTCACTTCTTTCTCCATAATAGGTAGCAACATGGGATTTATCTGTCTCAGCTTCTGTCTGAACGGTTTAGACTCTTCCTTTAGTGGGATCTTGTGCTCAATGATAGATGTTTCATAAGTCTTGAGGTCTTCGTATGTCCATGCAAACACATCAGCAAACTCTTTTAGCAACTCATTATATTCGGCCTTCTGTTCTCTGGTCAAACTGCTTGATAATTTGACAAACCTGGGCTCCTCCTGTGTGCCAATGTTGCATTCGGTTGTATCAGCATCTTCATTTGAAACCTTACCCTTTACGGCCACATCATTCCCATCGAACAGTCTTTCCAAGGGGACTAGTCCTCTCGAAATGTGATTGCTGGGCAGCTGAATAATCTGGTGATTAGCAATTTTATTTAAAAACACCTCAGGGCAAGGGTTACCTTCCGAGTCGGGATCCTGATCAATGTGCAGTGCAGAAAATTCATCAACAGATTGGAGAAATTTTTCGATTTCCAGGTCATCTTCAAATACCTTCCAATGCTTGACGTTGTCCGGTACAGAGGGCCTATATCTTATTTCAACGTCATATTTGACCCTAGGCGGCAGAGGAACTTTGAGCAAACTAGATGAGACAGCTAAAGAATCGGCTGAAGTATTCTCCCCCCTCAGAATGAAAGAAATGTTAAAGGCCAAGAAGAAATTGTGAATCAGGTCCCATACCTCATTTCTGTAATTCTTGAGCCTGGGATTATTAGCACAATAAGCATTTCTGACTTGCTGGATAATCAACTCAGCATCTCCAAATATTTCTATTTCTTTAATTCTCATTTCCTTTGTGACCCTCATACCCAGAACAAGAGCTTCATACTCTGCCACATTGTTGGTGATTTCGAATTCCAGCTTGTATGACAGGGATATGGCCTCTTGACAAGGTGATATGAAAACTACCCCAGCACCAGCGCCTTTGCTAGAAGAAGCTCCGTCGAAAAACATCTTCCACACGGAAGGGGTTGGAGGTGGAATCGGATAATCAAGACTGGGCTGCTTTCTAACTTGGAAAGGGTCTTCGGGAGCATCAATGAGCTACAATAAACTAGACCCCAGGTCAGTGTCAAGTGAAAAGATGGGGTGATTGGTGGGATTTGCTTCATCACTAACAATGTAGGCCAACTGAGATTCTCTATATAACCTCCTTTGTTCCCCTCCAAAGACTGGAATGGTGGCATACGTGAGATCCATCTGCAATGTTCCCCCAAGCTTTTTAATCCAAGATCTAGACAACAACATGCCAAATTTGGGGGGAATGTCAGCTACCACAATATCCATGACCACACTCTTCATGGGCAGCTGAAACAAAGAAACCACCAGGTCTTTGATGACTCCTAGACACTGCACTCTTCTCGAATCGAAAGAGTACAAATCATGATAAGTTTTTGTCACCTCTAGTCCCAATTCTTCCATAACTATTTTGGGCATAAGGTTATGGGAAGCCCCCTGAATCCATGAGGCAGTTATGCAGCACTTTATCATGTATATTTAGGGATGTGTAGAAGGGAGGGGATGAATCATCTCTATCTTCTACCATGGGCCCTAGGACAATTGTTGGCTTTTCATCCTGGAGAATTATTGAGTTAGTGGAAGGTTGGTGGAGCTCAGATTGTAGCAGCTTGGAGAGGGACCTTTTGAAATCTTCATTTTTAACTAGTTCCGATAGGGGTACAGGGATTCTAATATTCTGAATTTTATTCTCAAAATTGAAGGAAGGAATAGGCTTAGGAGCTTCCCTTACCTCAGTGACAGGTTCCTTGGCTGCTGGCGAAGCACTCTGAGTTTTTTTTTCTTTAGTAGTGATTGTTGCATCTTTAGTAGACCTTTCTGTTATGAGGGGCTAATCTTGGTTGTCAAAGTCTCCCTCTTTCTTTCTTGACCTGAGGTTGTATCTGTTAGAGGCGTGACCGGCCCTTTCTCCCTTACCTAACTCATGGATTTTAATGTTCATCAGGGATTTCTCATATGCAGACTGAGTCAAATGAGGAAAAGGAGGAGCTTCTTCAACACAATGAATTTCGGGGTCGAACTCGTCTATCTCCCCCCCTCCCTCATGAGTAACCAGGTTATTTTGGAGAGGGGTTTGAATCCTTTGATTTTCTCTTTCTTTTTCCCTTTGTTCCCTTGGGAAGGCCCGCGGTCCATTGTTATCAGGTCTCCTGAAACCTCTACCATCAACATTCTAGGGATTTCTATACATGGGCTTCCCTTCTAACTCCCACCTATCCATTATAGCATAAAGTGACTTTAGTATTCTAGCTGTCTCATCTGTCTGAAGGGGCAGGGGAGAGGAGCTGGATGAGGAAGCTTGAGGCCTCTGCCTGGATACGTTTCTACTAGCAGTGCTCCTGAGTCGGTCAACAGCCAATATATTAGATTCTACCTCCACGGCTGCATCTTGCATATGGGCCAGAGTAGTGGCTCTTCTTTCCCTGAGCAGGAGGCAGAAATCGGGATCAAAAGTGCTGGCATAAGTGATCTTTGCAGAGGCTTCTGAGGGTTTGATCTCAGCAGGGATTTTATTGTACATTTTATTGAATCCCTTGGAGAAGTCGAAGACAAACTCTCCTTCTTTTCTCTTCAAAGACCCAAACTCTGTCATGTAATACATGAAGTCTTTTTAATCTCCCCATTGTCTCAAAAAGGCATTATCTAAAGCTTCGATCCCATCAATAGATCCAGGAAGCAGGGCTTTGAACCATTTTCTAGCCTCACCTTGAAGGCTATGGACAAAAATCCTCATCCATACATCTACATGCATGATGACATTATCATCTGTGAAACGGTAAAAGGCTTCTAGGTGTTCTTCTGCAGTTATGTCCCCCTCACCTATAAACTTGGGAAGCTACTTGAAGTAACCATATGTTGGGAGGGCATTGAGAGGCTGCGGTAGCACGAGGGGAGCATACCTAGCAGCTATAATGGCCTCCATTCTGGTCATAGGGGGATTTTCTCCTGCCATAGGGATATTAGGTGGAGGAGAACTCAGAGGAGGAGGAGTTCATGAAGGGGCTACTGGGAATGAGTCCCGAAGTGGAGTGGGAAACAAGAGGAGATTTAAGGAGAAGGCTAGCGAGCTCAAGTCAGTAGGTGCTCCTCTTTGCACAGGAGTAGTAACGGTAACAAGAGGCGGAGCAGTAAAGATAGGAGTGGGGAAATTTTCTACAATCCTGGGCCTACGCCAAGGTACAGCCTCAGAGGAGAGGGGAGTGACAAGGATTTCTCCCTCCAGTCCTAGACCGGGAGGGGAAAACTCAGCAGGAACACTCCCAAAATTCAGGAAATGGGAAACCCCTGAAGGAGGTCTAATAAGAAACTGAGGAGGAGAGAATGGAGTTCCTACAGAAGGAGATGGCAGATTACCTAGTTCGACGGTGGGAGCTTCTTCTTCGGAGGCCTTTCCTTTTCTGAGAACCGCCTCTAGATCAGTTTCAGGTGTAGCTAGAGGCAGCTGTGGATGAGACCGCGTGTGTCTGCCTCTAAAAGCCACAATTAATAGAGTAGGTTCTCCCTAGCGGAGTCGTCACAATGGAGTCGCCAGGTGCACAGTAACAATCTTCAAAGGCTCTGATACCCGATGCACCTTCGGAATCAGAGGTTCAATGTCGTTCAATCCCGGGGAAAATTTTCAACTTCGTCCCCAGCAATGGCGCCAGAAATGTTGGCGACGGAAATCACTCCCGGATTGCTTGCAGGAGAAGAGCCCGACGCCCATCAGTTTATGTCACGGTTTGTGTATGGAAGAGGTGATCGAATGGAAGTAAACTCAGACAATATTGTTTCGACTCCGAAACTAGGCCCGGCACGCATGGGTAGGTGAGGTCTTAGACATACTTCAGACAGTGAGTTGTAGTAAGGGTGAGTAGGGGGGAAGACTTATATCAGAGAGATGCAAAGGTCTGTTGTCAACATCAAGTTTCTAGCAGACTGTAGGAGAATGCATTTAAACGCAAGATCATCTTACATTCAAACGCAGAAAACCAAGGAATACAATAGTGTCACAATAAAACCTTTATCGTAATGCAACTGCAATAATTCATGTGAATCAGTCGATCATGAACTCCCTTAGTATGAGATGAAAACTAGATGAAACAGGGAAACTGTCTTTCATAAAACCAGAAATCTTACATACAGATGCATAACCAGAAAACTAGAGCGTCTATTAAAACATTACAATCGGGAGCCTCGCTCTACCATCGATAGATTACAAAATACAAAGACTGAGTCTATATACTCAGCAAAATTCGCCTATCAGAAGCATGTTCAGTCATCCAAGGCGTGGTGTCCCTTCAGCCGAATTCGGATGGATAACTTTCGTCAGACGCCACCTTAACTGCGCATGGCTCCTAAAGGGGAGATAGTTGCAACATTAAAGGCCAACATGGCGTGCGTAGACTTTCTCTGGTCAGATGAGGACCAGCCATGACCCTTTGGAGAAAATCAGTGTATAGGACCGTCTCGGGCAGACTGTCTGCCGGAACCCCCATACCTTGCATTCAATAAGTGAGCTGAGGTTTCAACTACCTCTGTTCAGCTTCATTTAATTCTTTAGCGAGGACCAAGATCGAAGTCGGGCTGAACTGGTCTTGGAGGACGCGGTATTCCCTTCTGTGGAAAAACCCGACGCTTTGGCACCTTTGCATAACTCTCTTCCTTTCTCAAGTGACCGTGGGCTGTGGCCCTGCGCTTACTCCCAAAGGTGCTTTCGGCGTTCGCAGATATGAAGGGGTTGATCCTTGCTTCTTGAAATCACGATGAGCGAAACGCTGAGATGGCTCAGTTTGCCGCCAGGTGTCCCATTTGGATGGACGGCTGAAAATGTTTCGTGATACCAGGGGCCCCACTTTCGACATTTTCGGCGCTATCGAGATTCGGGATTTCGAGATGTGGAACAACATGAAACTCTCACCCCTCGAACTTTCAAATGCCGAAACGTCGACGCAACTAGATCTTGCGCCACGCGTCCTCTGGATGGATGACTGCTATTCTCTCCTACACACTATGGGCGCGATCTATTGTGTTAACTTCGGCGCAACTTCCTTGTTCGCGATTTCCCGCCAACCGTTGATCTGCTCATATGGATGGATCCGGACCATTGACACTATAATCCTGCTCGCTCGCTTGATTTTAACTCCGAAAAGGACTTTTTCTGTGCGCTGCGCTTGGGCGCTCCTCGTGCAACCTGCAGACCTGGATATCCCGATGCCAAAGACAAGAATTGTCGCTAACACCATGGACTATGCTCATGTGAAGCTGAAGGGTCTCTAGATCCTTCAACACCTCAAGATCGACGTCTACATCAAGAATGATCTATTGTTTTCTTCCCATTCTTCTCTGAGCACACTTCAGTCATTTACACTCTGCATTTTTTCCTCTCCCTATCACAATCTTTTTTCCCTGGTTGCGCGATTCTTGTCCACCCTTTCCAATTTCAATCATCGCCATTATTGGTATGCTCTCATGCCCAGGGAGCGCGCCAGATCGAAAAGAGCTAGTGGCTCCCACTCTACCTGGGAGGTCGAAATTCTCTTTCTCGTCACCCCTCTGGTTCTTGTTGTGTCTGTCCTTGCCACTCTTTGATGGAAAATCGAACCTCTCCTCCTCTCCTCGAGGCTGACGAGGTCAAGCCAACCACCAATCCAACGCCTTCCTCCTTCACTACCATCCATTTCCCCAACCCTGAAGGTGCCTCCATTTCTCTCCCTGCACCCGCCCTCCCCATCCGATGTTCATTGAAGTACAACGCAAAATCATCAAGGAGCTTCGTCGGGACAATGCCAAGCAAAATGTTTTCCAATAGCTAATGGAGAAACATCTAGATTAGCTTATGGATTCGGGCCCAGAGGACCCAGAGCAACGACGCAACGAGGAAAACCTGCTTCAGGCAATAATGGCCCCTAAATGGTTGGATTCGTCAAGACATGCCTTTCCTTACAGCCATCTCAATAAATAGCTTCTACGGACTGTTATATTTTGCTTTTTGTAGCTTTTGCATGGCATGTCAATCCTAAAAGATATTTTTGTTTGTTTATTTACAAGCTCATAATTATATATCTCAGTCTACACTCTGTAACTATGTCAGTCAATAAATAGTAGTCAGAGTATGATTTTTTGGGGGAATTTTATACATGGTGGTGGGATTGGTTTCCTTCCATCACAGCCTCAGCACGTATCGAGAACTTCTTATGCAGTATATTTTCATGAATGGTAATACAAGTGGCTAGAAAATGAAAAATAACAGCGTGATGATCATAACAGTTGCACCCACATTAGCGTCGTAAGCCATGGCCGGCCTGTAGAAGCTATCCGATCTCTCAGGTCTGGTGGGCCGATTATCCATGGATACAGCCCTTCTGTATTCTTTAGCTTTAGACTGATTATGCTTGTGCTCAGGATCGATGTTTTTGGGCTTCACAGCGTTAGGAGAAACTGTGGCCCAGAAGTCGGTTGGGTTCCCATGATCTCTGAGAGAGCTGGTGGGCGCACTCACAGTAGGAGCCGAGGGAGGTGGGCCTCTTCTACTGCCGTCTTCCTGCTCTGCAATCGCTTCCTGACTAGTGTTATTAGGGTTTCTGTAAAGCGCTGCCAAGAATGAAGCCCCGCTCACAATGAATTCCCCCCACATCGCGCTCACACCCAAAACCCCCAAGGCCGTTTTCTTGAGAAACCGAGACCATGGAATGACCATGCTATGGTTCCTCTCATCCAACATGGAAATCGAAATACTCTCAGACTCGCCAATAATATCATTCCCTTCATCGTTTCTCAATTCCCCACCCGTTTCGTCATTATTATTCTCAGAAGGTTCAACGATCGAAACACCGGAAGCATCCCCGCCACTGTTTTTCCTCCTGATTTCCCGACCTTTGTCTCCAAGCACAACCGGAATCCATCCCTTCTTCGAAGACACAAACCTAACCATGGCCTCCGGCGCACCAGTCTTATGCGCAATATATTCTCTTTTCGCAGAGAGCTCGGCATGGACGCTCTCAAACTTATCAAGCCCAATAGTGGAATAAGGATTCAATCTCTTCCCATGTCTCTGCTGGTATTTCGGCCTTGGCGAGACCGACATTTTTTCTGCATCTCCTTCCACTGATATCCTTCCACGGCGCAATCTGTTATCTCTGTGATATACGCACTGAATATACACCCAGATATACGCACTGATCCTGACACAGAAACAATGAACATGAAAACCGAACACAAAAGGCAGTGGTGAAATCACCTGTTCCCAGCGTCAGCCGAGCTCTGAAAGCTTCTGCAGTCTGCCATGATTTTCTGTTATGCCGACTCTGTTGTAATGGTTTTCTTTATAAGATGAAAGATGAAGAAATCAAAGAGAATTTTCAACACCGTACGAGAATTACCATTTATTCAACATCCGTCGTTGGTTTGGATACCTTCTAGAAAAAAATGGATTTTGATATCATATCAATTATTCATTAAAGAAAATTGCAGGAGAATCTTCGATCCACTATCCCTCGCCACTATCCCTCGTTGGGTGTGGTGATGATACGACACTTCTACTTTTAAGGTTTGAAAGATGGTTTGTAAGTTCCACCAGTGAATTATTCTTTTCATTTTTTCAAGTTTTACTTTTTATTAACAATCATATTTGAAAGATGGTTTATAACTCCTACTAGTGAATTATTGTTTTAATTTTTTATGTATATATGGAAATGTCCAAATAATTTGGAGATATCACTTGTTCCCCCCGTTTGGAAGCTTCTGCAGTATGCGATGGTTTTCTATTATGTCAATAATGTTGTAATGGCTTTACTGATATGAATATGAAACCCTCTTTATAAGATGAAAGAAGAAGAAACTATTTATGAGATGAAAGAAGAAGAAACTAAAGAGAAAAGACATTTTGAAAAAAATCATATGAAATTCTCTTTGTAAGAGGAGAAAGAAGAAGAAATTAAAGAAAAAAAACATTTTGAAAGAAATCAAAGAGAATTTTCTAGAGTGTACAAGAATTACCACTTATTTAACATCCATGGTTATTTTGGATATACCTTTTAGAAATAATGGAATTTTGGTATCATATTACATACTCATTAAAGAAAAAATTAAAAAGTATGTTAGTGATTTGTAATGGAGGAGCTTATAGTCCACTTGCTTCTCCAACATGGATATGTATGCCTAATTTCATTTCTGAACTTTATCTCAACTATGTTTCTCATGAGAAAGGTTTTGACTACTTAGTACAATTATTTTTCCAATTACTTTCAGTTTTTTGGGTTGACTATCTAACTCGTTCTTTCAACTTCTAGAGTAAGTGTTGGCACAAGGGCAGACCCAGGGTTCAATGCTTAACAACGCACCAACAAAACCCCGACTACCGGCCCTTTCAGCAACACCTACGAAAAGTGTTCAATATTAAAGCAAATATGTAATAGGCTAGCGATACCAAAGAAATAAAGTAATTGGAATCAGATATGGGAATGCATAAGACTCAGAAGATAAAATGACACAACGAATATTATGTGAAAGATATAAGAATTGAGAACATAATATCAAAAAGAAAATATTTTGTATTAACCAAACTAGTTTTGACCAATAGGTCTCATAAGTGGTACAAAAATAAATCTTTACAATGAGGTCCTTTTAAAGACTGTGATCAAGTGCATACAAAGGGGAATCCCAAGAGTTGGGAACTCTAATCGATTGAAATGGTTAAAAAATAAATGACATAACGAAATTTGTTGGGTATGTGTTATATTCTTTGCACGAGTAGTAGTGTCTGAGCATTGCACCGAGTGTGCAAGGGGGGCCCCCGAAAAAAAAAATTGCCTTGGGAAACATGTCACATATTTAGGTGGTTTTTTAGCAAATGTTTTCTTTGCCGATGGTTTTCTATTTTCTGTAAAGGAATTAGGGTTGTCGACTAATCCATGTCAATGGGTTAGAGTTTTTGATGCCGCTGGCTCCTATATGTATATTCTATTGTAAACAATGTATCACTATGAATGAATATAGAATATGTTGGTTTTCCCAGTTTGGGTTTCCAGGGGAAAAATCTATGTGTAATGTTTGTATTTGCCATTGTATCTTTTATGTTCTTTTACTGAAAATATGTTTGTAGTAAATATTGTACAAGGTTAAAATCTACATTTGGTATCAGAGCTTTGTTGGCTTCAAGGGGATGCCTTTGTTGTCAAGGGTTTGGCTCGGGACTGTGATAAGCCTTGTTACAGTGGGAGATCTATGCTATTGATTTTTCAGGTGAAAAGAAATGGCAAGCAATTCGAAGATGGAGATTGAGAAGTTTAATGGGCAAAGTTTTGAGTTGTGGAAACTAAAGATGGAATATCTGTTGGTGGATAGAGATCAGTGGATCGCGGTAGATCCAGGTACTACACCTACAGGAACTTTAGCAGAAGATTGGAAAAATTTGGATCGGAAGTCAAAGAGAACAATCCGACTGTGTCTCTTAGATTCAGTATTACTGAATATGTCAGAGGAGGCTACAACCAAGGATTTATGGGATAAGTTGGGGAAGTTGTATCAATCTAAGTCCCTAGTGAATAAACTATTACTGAGAAAGAAGTTGTATAACCTGAGGATCAGAGATGGAGACCCGGTGGTAGAACATTTGAATGCCTTCAATACTATGGTAAGTCAGTTAGTATCTGTTGAGATTAAAATTTCAGATGAAGATAAATGTATCAGTTTGTTGTGTTATTTACCAAACTCGTGGGATAGTCTGGTTGTGGCCATAGGTAGTAATACAACTTCCTTGAAGTTTGATGAGGTGGTCTTATCTTTGTTGTCGGAGGAGATGAGATGGAAGAATATGGAAGGACAGAGCACATACACATTATTTGCAAGAGGACGTTCCCAGGAAAGAAATAGATCTAAGTTCTCAAGTGGGAGATCTAAGTCTAAGGGTAGATCTAAATCTCCCAGAAATTTTGTAAGGGTATGTTGGAGATGTGGAAAAGAAGGGCACTACAAGAAGAAGTGTAGATCCAAAGTTGAGAAAAAGAAGGGATTTGAAGAATCTCCTTCAACAAAAGAAAATCCCTCCAAGGAAGAAGGGGATGTGTACTTGGCTTCTTCAAGCACACATGCAGATCATGAGGCATGGTTGGTTGAATCTCGTGCATCCTTTTATTTGAATCCCCACAGGGAGTGGTTCTTCAAATATGAAAAGTATGATGGAGGTAATGTTTTCTTAGGTGATGATTCGACAACCAGAATCATAGGAAGAGGAAAATTCAAGTTGAGGCTCATAGATGGAAGGATTAGAACACTTCTTGGTGCTCTGCACATCCCAAGTTTGACTAGAAATTTGATTTTTGTAAGCAAAATGGACGATGCAGGGGTAAAAACAATATTTGAAAAGGAAACCTATAGGATGGTTCGAGGAGAAATGGTGTTGCTGAAGGGAGTTCGGTTTGGAACTCTGTATAAGCTGGAAGGAAGAACTATTAGTGATGGGTGTAATAGTTCCATTGTTCTTGATATTGGAGTTGAAGAAGAAAGAACAACTATAGTCTCTGGAGAAAAGGTTATGTTGTGGCATCAAAGACTGGGGCATATCGGAGAGAAGGGTCTTTGACTACTACACGATAAAGGTATGGTTGAAGGTATGTCTAACTGCTCTCTGGATTTTGATTTCTGTGAACATTTTCTATATGGGAAGCATAATCGGGTAAGATTCCCCTCTGGTGCAATGAGGGTAGAAGGAATTTTACAACTTGTTTACAGTAATGTTTTTGGACCTGTGCCAGTCCCATCATAGGGAAAATCTGTGTACTACGTCTCATTTATAGATGAATTCTCGAGGAATACTTGGATATATTTCCTCAGGAAGAAATCCGAAGTTTTTTACAGGTTTAAAGAGTTTAAGGCTCTTGTTGAGAATCAAACAGAGAGAAGAATCAAGGTACTCAGGACAGATAATGGCGGAGAGTTTTGCGGGAATGAATTTGAAGAATTATGTAAGAAGAGTGGTATAGCAAGGAAGAATACTACTCCATATACACCTCGGCAGAATGGAGTTGCAGAAAGGATGAAAAAGACGTTGATGGAAAAATAAAGGTGCATGCTCAGTGGTGTCAGGTTAGGGAAAGAATTATGGGCAGAGGTAGTGGGTACTGCATGTTACCAAGTCAACAGATCACCCTCATTAGAGTTGGATGACAAGACTCCACAAGAGGTATGGACTGGTAAGGAACCTTCTCTCACACATCTCAAGGTATTTGGTTGGGATGCATATGTCCATGTTCCAAAGGACAATAGGAGTAAGCTAGATAAGAAGGTCAAAAAGTGTATCTTAATTGGATATAAATATGGTCTCAAAGGTTATAAGCTTTGGAACCCAGAAACTAAGAAGGTAGTGTATAGTCGAGATGTGGTATTTAGAGAAATGAAGGATGTTGTTAAACAGGAAGTCCTACCAAGTAAG
>ML797266.1:65308-89472 GCA_009831015.1 Picea engelmannii | reverse complement strand
ATCTTAATTGGATATAAATATGGTCTCAAAGGTTATAAGCTTTGGAACCCAGAAACTAAGAAGGTAGTGTATAGTCGAGATGTGGTATTTAGAGAAATGAAGGATGTTGTTAAACAGGAAGTCCTACCAAGTAAGGAAGAACCAAAGCAAAATAGAGTTTGATTTAAAGGATGATGAGTCAGACTCTATAGAAGAACAAGAATCAAAATAAGAAGATTAGCATACTCCGGTATTGAGGAGATCGGTTCGAGAAAGAAGGATATCAAAAAGGTATACTCCATATGATTTTCATTCAAATTTTGCTTTGTCTATTACTGATGGTGATCCTAGAACCGTCAGGGAGGCAATCGATTCAGAGGATGGAAATCTTTGGAAAAGGGCCATGGATGAAGAAATGGCATCTTTGGATAAGAATGAGGCTTGGGATCTAGTGGAGTTTCCAACTGGAAGAAAGCACATTGGCAGCAAATGGGTATTTAAAAAGAAGCTAAATGCAGAAGGAAAAGTGGAGAAATGCAAAGCTCGGTTAGTAGCAAAGGGTTATTCCCATGTTGAGGGAATTGATTTTGGTGAGATTTTTTCTCCTGTTGCCAAGTTAACCTCTATAAGATTTCTATTATATGTTGATGTTGCATTTGATTTTGAAGTAGAACAGATGGATGTGAAGAAAACATTCCTACATGGGGATCTGGAAGAAGAAATGTATATGAACCAACCAGAAGGTTATGTTGTGAAGGGAAAGAAGGAGATGGTATGCAAGCTGAAAAAGTCCCTGTATGGTTTAAAACAATCACCAAGGATGTGGTATCAAAAAATTGATACTTATATGTTGGGACTTGGTTTCACAAGAAGCAAAGAGGATCACTGTGTATTTTAAATTAATTGATGATCATTTGATTTATTTGGTCTTGTATGTGAATGACATGTTGTTGATAGGAAACAACAAGGAGATTATCTAGGATGTGAAACTCAGTTGTCCTCTAAATTTGACATGAAGGATCTCGATGCTTCAAATTTCATTTTGGGCATGGAAATTAAAAGAGATCGGAAAAGGAGGAAACTCTGGTTAAATCAGAGAAAATATGTCAAGACAATATTGCAAAGGTTTAATATGCAGGAATGTAAACCGGTCAAGGTTCCTATTCATGTTGGGGTAAAGTTATCTGCAGATCAGTTTCCCAAGACATAGGAAGAGGAGGAGGACATGTCTCGTGTTCCATATGCAAGTGAAGTTGGCAGTTTGATGTATGCAATGGTCTATACTAGACCGGACATTGCACATGCAGTGGAGTTTTTGAGCAGGTATATGTCAAAACCAAGGAAGGAGCATTAGACAACAATAAAAAGGGTTTTCAGGTATTTGTGTGGCACTGCTAGCTATGGATTGTGCTACGAAGGAAGACCGGGATTGGAAAAAGTGGTGGATATACATGGCTTTGTGGATGCAGACAAGGCTACAAATCTGGATCATAGGAGATCTACAAATGGGTATGTGTTTAAGCTGTTGGGAGGAACAATAAGTTGGATGAGCAAAAGATAGGTTGTAGTGGCACTTACAACTACATAAGTTGAATACATGGAAACCACTCATGCAAGTAAAGAAGAAGTATGGTTACAAAGATTGTGTTCAGGTATTGGATTGGTACAACAAGATGTAAGGATAGATTGTGGTAGTCAAAGTGCAATTTTTCTAGTGAAGAACCTGGCTTATCATTCAAAGACAAAGCATATTGATATTCAATATCACTTTGTGAGAGACATGATTGAAGAAAAGAAAGTATAGTTGATAAAGGTGGACACTTTGAAGAATTTTGCAGACTCATTAACAAAATCTGTGGTCACTGAGAAGTTCTCTTGGTGTAGAGGATCCATGGGCATTGTTGCCTTGGATTGTTGACTATGTAACCCAATGACCCTCTGTATGCAAAGAAAACAACAAGTGGGAGAATGTTGGGTATGTGTTATATTATTTGCAGGAATAACCCTGATACATTTATTCTTTGTTGGGCACGCAAGAGGGTTAGAGGGGTGAATCCCCCTCGAAAAAAAAAAAGTCTTCCTCGGGAAACATGTTACATATTTAGGTGGTTTTTCAGCACATGGATTCTTTGTCGATGGTTTTCTATTTACGGTTAAGGAATTAGGGTTGTTGACTAATCCAGTTCAATCAGTTAGGGTTTTGGATGTCGTTGGATCCTATATGTATATTGTATTGTAAGCAATGTATCACTATGAATGAATATAGAATATGTTGGTCTTCCCGGTTTGGGTTTCGAGGGGAAAAATATCCGTGAAATGTTTGTATTTTCCATTGTATATTTTTTGTTCTTTTACTGAAAATTTGTTTGCAGTAAATATTGTACAAGGTTAAAATCTATAGAATTCCCGAAAAACAGGCACGAAAGTTGAACAAAAAGCTGAAAAATCCGCTGACGCTAAATCAGTCCAAAACTCAAGTCGGTGGTCGAAAATGGCACAGATTTTAAGGAAAAATAGTCCAAAAAATACAAACTGTATTCCTCATAATCGACCTTTGGAGAAAACTTGAGTACTACACTAGAGGGTCCCGTAATGTTCTACTCATGATGAAGGTTCCCAACTTTCACGGATTCCTCCAACAGATCAAAGGTTTCAGAATGTGTTGTAGTAGAGGGTGACACTGGAAGAATTGATGGATTTTAGGGTTTAGAGTGCCCCCGAGGTTCAAAGCTCTGGTAGATTCGCAAAAATCCAACTTCAACACTAGGGGGGCCCTCTTCACCCCGGAGTGTTGAATGGGGCCATGTGCACAAACCTACAACAAAGCATCCCTTTGATTCCAACTGACTTTCGAGAAGCACGCCTGGAGAAAATCCAGTGGGTAGCCTCTGGCTCTAAGTCGAAGATAGAATAACCTCCTCATCTTGAGAAAACCAGAATCACAACTTTCTCGAAGAAAATATCTCTTTAATTTGTTAAGCACAAAAGAATTCTTTTGATGTCGAGGATTCCATGAGGAAAATGGAATGTACTAATAAGCATTCAATGGTTTCTGATAGCATTTGGTGGAGATCTTTCCAGAGAGCTCAAAATTGGGCCCTTTGAATAACACGACATCAAGCATGTTAACACTTGTATCGGAGATGCAAGTGGTAATACGAATATTATCAGGGTAGATGGACTGATAACAATTGATATAAGCTTGTAGTATGACTCTTGAACCTGACCATACCAAAAAAGAATCATCATTAATGAAGCGCTTGAAAAACTGCAATTCTGGTGACGACATCCTTCGATTAACTTTCCTTTCCAAATGATAGACGAACAAACAAGCATACACTACTTCAAAGTTGCTACCCATTGCAGTACCTCTGATCTGTTGATAATAACTGCCATTGAATTCCAAAAAGTGCCATTGAAGAACGAGCTCAGCATCACTAACCAAAATATCCACATCTTCAGGAGTGAAGAATTGAACTGTACTTTGACTTAACATATCCCGAAGAGCCAAGAGACCTTCCTGAATGGGGATGCTGGGGTACAATGATTCCACATCAAAAGTTACCAAAATGGAGTCGCCTAGAAACCATTCAGATTCAATAACTTGCAGAAGAGAGAGAAAGTCTGGAAGATGGTTAGGTTGAGCCAAGAGAGTGTCCAAAAGCTTATGGTGCATAAATTTTGACAAGGGTTCAAGCATGTAACCATTGTAAGAACATATAGGACGACCAACCGGGGGGTTCTTCTATACTTTATAGATGAAATAAAGCACACAAGCCCGAGAGTGTTGAATGTCGACCTGCCGAATATATTTCCAATGGTTGACATGAAGGAGATTTATGTAACTGGCATGAAGCTGACGTGGAGAAACTCGCATAGAAACCCATGGAAATGAAGCAACTGGAGAGTAAAAACTATGATCATACAACTTTCGAAGACCTTTGGAAATATACTTATCTCTATCAAGTACTACCAGGCCCAAGTTTTTTTCAGTCGGCTTTATTACAATAGGAAGCCTGTGAAGCCTTCGGAGTGCAACAAGCTAAGATCTGGTGAAGCGAGGTTTACTTCTGAAGTCAGTTACATCAAGTCTATCATGTAGAGTGATTAAACCTGAATTAAGGGCATGATCTAATTCAGGTGCATGAAGAGGTGGCTCCCAAAGGGGGTTAGGCAATCTAAAAGGATCATAAGAATCCTCATTAAAGAGTCTAAAATATCTTCTCAATCTGCATGATATAGAAAAAGAACCATATTCTTTCAAAATATATGATTTGGACATTGGAAGAGGTTGTTGGAACTCAACCAAGTTTTGAGAAAATCTTGGTCAGGTTTGACCACTTTTTAGACTCTGATACAGTGATCGAGGAAGGAGTGCCCAGGGGGAGCTGAGATCACAGATCTCACTTATTTTGCGGGCTTTGTGGACCCAGCAAGGGGTTCCATAGGGTTTTTGTAATGGGTTATTGGATGTCGGCCCATGAGTTTACCCATGATTAGGCCTTATTGTAAAAGTATAAATAAGTGTAAGAATGTATTGTATAGAAAGAGAAGCGATGTAAGATACTTAGAGAGCGAAATCTAAGTGACTAAGTGCAATTAGTTCTGAGAGATTTGTGCAACATAATGTGTATGTAAGGATATGTGCAACTTAATTTTTATATTTTATTGATCACCACAATAAATCAACAATGAATTATATGCAAAATTAATTATATAAATATATTTAACATAAATTACAAGGTTTTATAAATAATAGTGAAGGACACCAATCCTCTTTAGAGAACCAACTCTAGGAGACACCAATCCCCTTCTTTAGGGCATCAACCCTAGGAAGCATCAACTCCCTCGTCTTTAGGGCACCAACCCTAGGAAGCACCAACTCCCTTGTATTTAGGGAACCAACCCTAGCAAGATCCAACTCCCTTGTATTTAGGGCACCAACCCTAGGAAGCTCCAACTCCCTTATCTTTTACAATTTTCTTAGTAAGGATATGAATCCTTCCATGCTCCTCCCTTCCACCCTCACTACATAAGTATCTTCACCTTCCCTTCTTGGAATCTTATTTTGTTTTTGATCTTCTTATATGGATTGCAGAGACACTTTGTTCTCACCACTCTTTCTCGTTTATATACTCTTCCAACTGGTGTGAGCTATAAAACATTGTGTCCCTTTGTTTGGACCATCTCACCTCTTCATTAACAATAATCTTGTTTGTTTTTCTTTATTCAAATATTATCGAGAAGCCTTTTCAATTTAATGAAAATTATTTTCATTAATCGATCACAGGTATGGAGCGATTTCATTTAACTTAATTTCATGTATCTGCAAATATTGCATAAATCAATTTATGTAGAGGCTCTTCCTTCAAACCATTTACATATGACCATAGGCGCAGGACCACAGGCTTATTAATTTAAGCGTTGCCTCTTCTTTCTCCCTTTGTTTATTTATTCCATACGACCTCAGGTGGTGACCAGGCGCTAAGCCAAGAGAGTGCTTGATCACTTATCAAAATCAACAATCACATTTTAATGTCACGATGAGATGGAGAGTTCTCATTTACTTTGGAACTTCGACTATTCATGGCTCTTGAATTCTGGAGTAGCAATTTCTCTGGAGTGATTACCTACCGAATAATTCATACAACAGTGGTGATCGTTTGATGTTGGTTAACACTTCCACTTATGTTATCCTTCCACTGTACTTGATAAATGGTCGAGAACGCTCTCGAATTAGATCGACGGTACACATTAACTTCGGCCTTCGACACTTTGGGTGATTTCTCCTTCATTGTCCTTTAATCTTCAGGAGTTCATTTCGTCGAAGTACGAAGTAGATCAAACGGTTGGATTTTATTTTCACGATGAATGGTTCTCGTTCATTTCGGAACTTCGAGACTTCGGGTATTTACTGGTGGCAAAAATCCTGAAGTACAAACTCTCAGAGTGACATAACTTGCTGACGTCACTTGTTTACGTGGCACATTTTATTCTTCTGGATCTAACGGTCCTTGTTTGTCCTGTGGGGATTTCGATCCCGATCATGTTTCTGCACTATGATTTCCCTTGTGAGCTTCATGTGCGTCATCGTCTTTTGAAATCAATGACAATACATCAATGACATTATGTTCAACAATCTCACCCTTTTTCATTGAGGGAAACACTCTAACTTCATACACACTCCCCCTGTGATGATGCTTTTCTCTACGAAGTTACTCTCCCCCTTTGACATCAATGGAAAAGGGTTGCTCCCCCTAGGATAATGCTCCCCTGACCATTCGATTTTTAATGAGGTTTTTGAATTACTTAGGTAATTTCTGTCAGAGATTTTCAAAAGTACTCCTAGGCAGAGGTTTTGTGAAAATGTCTGCAATCTGTTCTTTCTTGTCTATATATACTATTTTAAATATTTTTTGGGTGACCTAATCTCTTAGGAAATGGTATTTAATTGGGATATGTTTGGTTTTCGAATGCATGACTGGATTTTTAGAGATACTTATGGCACTAGTGTTGTAATAGTTAATAGTAATAGGATCATTATATTTTATTTGTAGGTCTTCTAGAGTTTTCTTCATCCAAAGAAGTTGTGTGCAGCAGGATGCAACAATGTATTATGCCTCTACTGTAGAGAGTGGTGTGGATTTTTGTTTCTTGCTTGACCATGCTACCATACTTTTTCCTAAGAAAAATGCTCCTCCACTGGTGTTTTTCCTATCATCTATGCTACCTACCCAATATGCATTAGTATATACGGTTAGATTGAAGTCTTTCTCTTTTGGATACCATAATCGTAGTTCTAGGGTGCCTTGAAGGTATCTGAATATTATTTTTACTGCTTTTAAGTGGGTTTCTTTAGGTGCAGATTGAAATCTCCCCATGAGTCCTAAAGCATGCATGATGTCAGGTCTTGTTTTTGTTGAATAGAGAAAACTTCCAATCATAGATCTATACATCGTTTGGTCTACTTTTGGTGAGTCGTCTTCTAGACTAAGTTTACATCCAAGTGACCATTGGAGTACCCATAGGTTTAATGTCTTCCATTTGGAATTTCTTCAACATTTCCTTGATATATTTGGTTTGGGAAACAAATATTCCATTTTATGTTTGATTTACCTGTAAACCTAGAAAAAATGACAGTTCTCCCAGCATAGACATTTCAAACTCTTCTTTCATTTTGGTTGCAAATTTTCTCTTAGTATAGTGAGATTACTCCCAAATATGATGTCATCAACAAATACTACCAAAACAATCATGTTTTCATCCTCAATTTTCATATATAAGTTGTTGTCAGTAGTCCCTCTCTTGTATCCCTGTTTTTGTAGATATTGATCAAGCCTAGAAAACCATGCTTTGGGGGCTTGTTTAAGACCATACAGAGCCTTTTTTAGTTTGCACACATAGTATTGATTTTATGATAACATGAAACCTTCTGGTTTCTCAATGTAGACTTCATCTTCTAGTGTTCCATTAAGGAATGTTGATTTGACATGCATCTGATAGATTTTGAAATTTCTGAAGCATGCAAATGCTAGGAACATTTTGATTGCCTCAAGTCTTGCTACTGGAGTGAACGTTTCTTCAAAATCAATACCTTCTACTTGGGAATATACTTTTCACACTAATCTGGCTTTGTTCTTCATAATTTCCCCATTTTCATTTAATTTGTTCTTGAAGATCCACTTAGTTCCTATCACATTCTTGTTCTTAGGTATTGGAAATAGTTCCCAAGTCTGATTCTTCTCTATTTGATCTAGTTCTTCATTCATAGATTTTATCCAATCTTTACTTTTGACAGCTTCATTAACTGATTTAGGTTCAATTAGGGATAGCATTGCTTGTTCTGAGTCAAAAGCTAGTTTCCTTCTTGTTTCCACTCCTGCACTTTTATCTCCAATGATCTAGATTTCAGGATGATTCTTCTTAACTCTTTTTGATGAAGCTCTTGGCAAGGGTGTTTCTTCATTATCTTCTTCATGAGTGTGAGGTTCATTTTCCTGTGTTTCATCATCATCTTCTTGCTGAGATTCTACATCATCATCCTCTTGTTGATATTTTTTATCAAATCCTTGGGATGTTCCCTTTATTACATCATCTATTTTTACATTTTCACTTTCCACTATTTTTAGTAGTCTGATATTATAACATATGTATGCCTTTTTATTTGATGAGTATCCTAAGAATATTCCTTCATCAGATCTTGAATCAAACTTTCCTAGGTTATATTCATCATTCTTTATGTAACATTTACTTTCAAAAATTCTAAAGTATTTTACAGAGGCTGGCCTCCCAAACCATATTTCATAAGAGGTTTTGTCATGATTGGGTCTCAACTAAGCTCTATTAAGTATGTGAACAGTTGTGTGGATTACATCTCTCCAAAACTTGTCTGGAAGTTTGGATTCCTTTAGCATAGTTCTTGTAGCTTATTGAATTGTTCTTTTTTCCCTCTCTACTACTCCATTCTGTTGAGGAGTCATGGGAGCTGAAAGTTGTCTTTTGATACCATGGTTTTCACATGATTAAGTGAACTCTTTAGAGGTGAAATATCCACCATTGTCTGATCTTATACATTTAATTTTTAGATCTATTTCATTTTCTACAAGAGCTTTATATATTTTAAATTTCTCAAAGGTTTATAATTTTTCTTTTAAAAAGAAAACCTAGGTCAGTCTTATGTAATCATCAACAATCAACATTAAATAATGTTCACCATAAGTTATTTTGGTTATGGTAGGTCCACATAGAACTGTGTGAATAAGCTATAATGGTTTAGTTGTGGAATTCTCTTTTGTTTTGAACCTAACTCTTGTTTGCTTTCCTATTTGAGAATGTTTACAAATAGGATCTGAAGGTTTAATCACTTTTGGAAAGTCCCTAACTGTCTCTTTTTCGTTGGCTTTAATAAATTTTTCAAAGATTAAATGTCCCAACCTTCTATTCCATATCCAACTTTCATATACTTGGCTTAAGCAACATTTTTCTTCTTCTTCTATATCGAGGATGTACACATTACTAGATGTTCTTGGTGCAACTACCACTAGTTTTCCAATGTCCTTTTTCCTGATTTCACATTTCTGAGAATCAAAAGTAAGTATGTGTCCCTGATCACAAGTCTGACTCACACTTAGAAGATTTGGTTTGAGATTTTCTACCAAAAGTACATCTTCTTCTTTGGTTTTATTATTTCCTAAACTAACAGTGTCTTTTCCTAGGATCTTGGCTGACATATTATCTCCAAAAGTTACTTTTCCTTTTTCTTTCTTGTTTAACTTTAGAAATTTACTTTGATCTCCAGTCATGTGTTTGGAACATCCATTGTCTATATACCACTGACACTCTTGATTTCTCGCATATAATTCTACATTGCACTTTGTTTTCTTTTTCCTCCATTCTTTTCTACTATGGGGAATATTTGTCTTTTTATCATATTTTGGCAATCTACAATCACTTGTTTTATGACCATAGTTGTTGCATTTTTGGCATTCACTATTGAAATCTTGCAAAGGCAAAAATGAGGTATAGTTTCTCTTTTCTTTATTGTACTTATTGTTCTTATCTTTTTGGACATTTCTATTATTGTATTGTCCATAAGATTTGCAGTGTACTGCCTTATGTCCAAAATTATTGCAAGAGTAGCAATATCCGATAAAAAAATATTTAGGGGTATTTCTTCTAATGAATTTATTTTGGTCATATTTTACTCCAGCTGAGAGTGTTGATTTTTGTTTATGTGTAACAGTTTTCAATGGTGTCATCTTTGCCTCATTATCTTATTTTCTAAATGATTTTTTCAGAGCATCTACGTACCTTATTGGTTTCTTGACAGATCCTTGTGATGCAGAAGTTGAGTCTTGAGTGTATCCCAAACCAGTATTTATGTTTGGTGACCTTTGACTACTGGGAATTTCATTCAATATCCTTGAACTATTTTCAAATTGTGATCCCTTCTTTACTTTCTCATTTTCACTATTTAGTATCTTAATCTCACCTTCTAGTTTTATTAGCTTCCAATAGCTGGGACTTCAAATCAATGATGGTATGTTTTGACTCCTTGATGGTTTTGGAAACTTCCCTCTCTCTTGATTTAATAGCTTCTTTAATCTCTAGAAGCTCTCTTCTTAGTACCCTGTTTTGTTTTTTAGTTTTTCCTAGTTCTTCAATTACACTAAGGATTTCTTCTTCGAAGTTCCCTTCTTCTTCATCTTCTGAATGTTTATCATCTTGAGTTTTCATTCCCATAAACAAAAGCTATGAATTTTCATCTTCACTCATGTCTGAAGAGCTGATGTCTTCTTTGGAGTAGAAGTTTTTCTTTTTCTTATAAAATTTCTTCTTGTATTGGTTTTTCTTGTTGTGAACTTCTTCATCATTTTCTTCCTACTTGGGATAGGCACATTTGTTAGCAAAGTTTCCAATTCTACCACAGTTGAAACATTTGAAATGTAATTTTCCTTTATATTTTCCAAATCCTTTCTGGAGTTTCTTTATAAATTTGGCCTCTTCTACATCTGATATATCTGATAACTTATCATTGGTATTTTGCTCCTGCCTCATTTTTTTCTTAGATGCTTTAAAGGTTGTTTCATTTTTTGTTGATTTATCATTCCATGTTCTCATTTCATATGCTGTAAAAATTCCATGAAGTTGATCAATTGTGAGTGTGCTTAGATCATATCTATCTTCAATTGTAGAAATATTTTCATCATATCTCATAGGTAATGACCTGAGTATTTTTTTCACAATAGGCTTTTTTGTAATTTCTTCTCCTATTGCTCTGATTGAGTTAACCACTTCATCTACCCTATGAAAGTACTCAACAATATTTTATTCTTCTTTCATTTTCATATTTTCAAACTGAGTTCTATAGGTCTGTAGTTTGGCTTCCTTGACTTTGTCATCTACTTCATATACAACCTCCAACTTGTCCCAGATTTATTTGGATGATTTACAATGCATAACCTTCACACATATAGAATTAGTCAACCCTCCTAGAATTTCGTTAACTTCGCTTGAGTTTTCATTACCGATTTTATTTCATGTAGCATCTTTGGGTGGAGTAGTTGGTGCAGTGTAACCATCTACAATAGATTTCCAAATATCAAAAACAAGAGCCAACAAGAAGTTTTTCATTCTTATTTTCCATAGAGGATAACCTCCTCCATTGAACAATGGAACTTTGTTGTTAGACATTCCCTCCTGTTGATCCATCTTCGGGATCTACCTTTCAGTTGTTAGAATGTGTTGAAGGCACCAACTCTAATACCAATTGTTGGAATACTGAGGGGGGGGTGAATCAGTATTACCCTTTCTTCACAATTAACAATTACTTTTTATATTTTATTGATCACCACAATGAATTGTATGCAAAATCAATTATATAAATGTATCGTTAATACAATAATGATTGATCATAAACAATTGAGTAGGTGACTAGACAATCTTGGGATTACCCATGGCTTCCCAGGTCTTCATTGGTAGTATGTTGACATCAGAACCCAAGTCTAGCACAACATCATTAATCTCTTAGTTGTCTATGTGGAAATTTAATCCAAATTCTCTTCCAGATCTCTTCTTCATCCTATGTACTCTACCTATATTTCTCTCTAGAATATTAGCAACAATTGGATCCTATAAGCTCCCTTTAGTATTTGAAGTCCCATCGAGTGTATTCTGCAACTTCTTAGTGAGTTTTTTGTCATCCAAAATGTCAGAAAATAATTGAAGCCATAAATAAATAGTCTTTTTTTATTTTATTGGAAGGTCCTTCAGTGCTAACATATTTTCTGCAACTCTTGGTTGAATCTTAACACTTGGTTTTGCAGTTGACTATATGGAAGGTTTAGAAATTCGTCAAAACATTTCTACTGTATTTTGGAAGAACTCCTTCTGCCTTATAGGATCATACTTTTCATCCATGGGTACCAATGAATCTTACTTTGAATGGACTCATCAAGATCAACACCAGTCCTTATTCGTCCTCGAGTAATTTTTGGACACACCTGCCACACTTAGAGGGGGGGGGGTGAGTGAGTGTGGGGCTCTTTTTCAAAACTTCCCTCTTACACAAAACTCATTAGTTAGCATTCAACATTTTACTCATTACTCATTACTATCATTTATAACCAGTTATATGTGAGCACATATTAGCAACATATATCAACAATATATCATCAACAAGTCATCGCCACAAGGAACACAAAGAACACAAGATGTATGTACAATTTTATTTTTATTACGACTACAATCGTTGGGGTTTATCAACAACAAATAAATAGAGTACAACTCTACAAGAGCACCAACTCTATAATGCAATATTCGGCTTACACCCTTAGCATCAACTGATATGAGGCAACAATCCTCAACATATGTCAATCTGCAATATGTACGTGACCTGTCAGTAGTGCAGCACGTGTGTGTACGTGTCCTACCAGTAGTACAACCTACGTGTATATGCACCCAAGCAATACTAAAACTTGTGTATACACTCCCAAACAGTACTACAACCTACATATACCTTCTGAGCTATTAGGGTTTGTCCTTCAAAATCAACTCAGATCTTTTGCAACCAATTTATCATTATCTTATGTTTTTCACTGTCCAAATTGACCACTAGCTAGTCACAATACATCCAAGCTCTCCAATATCTTATTCAAGCTCCACAACCAATCAATATGAATGCTACTCAATCATGCACAAGCAATCAACATACTATAGCCATCATATTAGTACTGAATCATAAGAGTGTTTCTCACTCCATCAACCAACATAAGCCACATCATAGAAATCATACCAAGAATGCCCTAAGCATTCACAACACAATAAGAAATTTTATCCATCAAGACAATAATGTAACCATACCAGTGTCTCAGTGATAGATTTGAGCCCATAGAGTGCAGATCTGGAACCTGCTTCAATCTTCAACAGCTTGTCATCATCTCAACCACAAAAATCCATGATTTTTTCACTGTATGCTCCCTATACATTTACATCCTGCGTACTGTATGCACCTTGTACACTGACAACTTGTGTATACACTCCCTATACACAGATAGCCCGCATACGCACCAAAAAATAGGGTTTTCCTATGATTTCGAGAATTTCATTGTCATGATCTCAGACTTGCCGAAACTTAAATGCATCCATGAGATCCTCCTCTCTCTCTCTTTCTCAGAATAGATCTTCAATCATGCTCAAGATATCCACACCAAAATGATCTCACAAGAGGCTCTCCATCAATACTTCAAAAGATATTCTCACTAGAAGCTCTCCATTGATCCACAAAAAGGATGTTCTACAAGAGACCATTGTCATCTTATTTATACTTTCATTCTATAGGTCACTTAACCCATTTCTAGGTCACTTAACCTATTTTTCCTTATTTTAGGGTTAATCACTTTTCATAAATAGAAAATTCTCAAATACTTTATCATTTAAATATTCCTTCTTGATTTTTTCACCTTACTTTATCATTTAAATAATCTTTCTTGATTTTGTCACTTCTCTTTATTATTTAAATAATCCACCTTGACTTTGTCACTTTACTTTAACATTTAAATAATGATTTCTTATTTTAGGTCACTTTAACTTCTTTGACCTTGGGGGCTTCAAGCCTTCATATGGGGGTCCTCCAACTTCGTAAGGCCATAACTCTCAAACCGTGAGGAGTTATGTGACATTCCACATGCCACCGTAAATGGCAAACAAGCACTATCCACCTAGGATAGTTTCACCAAAAAATTCATTGATCTTCATCTCATTATTCCACATACAATCATGGGTCCTCTAACCAATATTCTAGGATAACTCAATCCGCAAAGTGTCTTCCCATGAGGACTTTCACCATGAGGGGACCACTTTGGAGTTCATCCATTTGTACAGCTTATCAATCATGATAAGATAGTAATGATTCATCTTTGCATCAATTCACCATTGCATCATATACATCAATTATGCATCATGTATCAATGACAACTCATTCATCAATCTTCATTATATCAATGACAACTCATTGATCCATCTTCATGGATTGGTTTCCACTTGACATCTATCATTCTCATCAAGGAAAATACATATACATTGTTCATCAATCATCAATCAATCAAGATGATCAAACAATCCATCACTTGACATCAATCAATCACTTGAAATCAAGCAATGGCATTAATCAATCAAACCAATGACATCAATGACAACATGATCCAACAGTAATAATGTTGATATTGGGATCCTTTTCTTCAGTGATTGGTCAAGGCTCATAATTTATTAAATTGGCACCCTGTTGCCTTGTGCAATCTTCCCATTTCACAATCAATTTCAAGAAATCCTCAGTGGCATGAGTGTTGTTTCTATAGTGTGCACACCAAGGTATTCTTGGTAGAGGGAAATATCTTATGAGATGTCATTGTTCATCACAATTGTAACAACGAACTAGTCCTCTCTTGCTAGTCCTTCCACCTCAAAATCCTCCCCCACCTCTACGACCTCCTCCAAACCCTTGAGGATATTCATTGACTCTAAACATTGATTGATCCAATCTATCCACAAGAGAATCCAAAGCGCAACTTTGTTTGGTAGTGTGAGTAGGTGACCCACATAATTCAAAGTATACAGTATTTGGAACGACGAAATATTTTTATAGGACTGGACAGTGCCAGGAGGAGTGGCCATGACTTCTGAAAGTTTCACATTATTTATTATTCTGGATTCCTTGATGATTATAGAAGGAATGGTACTGCACTGGGCCATGAAATGGAGTTGTGGCAAAAACTTGCGTGACCCCTCCCGATGTTCCTACTAGTGAAGGCTCCATCGGGTGTGGAGGGGGTCTTTCGCCCCTCAGTCTAGGACATTCCATCATTGTATAACCCTCGGTATACCAACCAGTACACTATATGTCTGATCGACCTACTCTAGCGAAGGCCAATTCTTGAATCTTGTCAGTTAACACAGAAATATGGCCTTGCAGAGCTTGTGTAATATTAGTGTCATCAGTCGGTCTCATAACTTGCAAGCTTCCAGGATAGCCATTCATCAATTCAATTTTCATTGCTTGTTCTAAGGATTCATCCAACATAGCTATCCTTTTTTGGGTTAATGGTATCTGGGTTAATGATAACAACCCATGTATAAACCATTTTCGTTAGTGGTCTTCGTGGATGGGGTTTTCCAAATTCCCTATTGCATCCTTAAATATTTGGTTATGCTCCCATGAAGACCCACCATCTCTCTTTTTGATCTCTCACAACTTAGAGAGAGCCTCTTTCTCTGACTGTGGTCAGCGTAATTTTTCTATGAACCTTTGTTTGACCTGAGCAAGATTAAAAGCTTGTGCTTGAGGATTCCCTGGTTCAATGGATTTCATATACCATTTTAAATCATGACCTATGAAGGTGGTATGAAACTCAACCAATTTGTTGGAATCTGTAATTCCATGAGACCTCCAGATGGATTCACAAAGAAACCAGTGGTGTTCGACATCCTCAATCCCCTTTATCCCAAAATTATGTGTATCGGGTGAGGGATCCTGCATATTGATTTTCCATCATTGAACTTGGGGATCCTATCAAAATGAACCCTGAAGGTCTTGGTTGGGAAATAACTAAAACACTTGTCACACTGCTACTACTACTATTCCTTGAATTTGTTGGAATAGAAGGGTTAGAAACAATAGAACCTACAAAACGATTGATTGTAGAGATTACCAAATTTGCAGATGGCGTTGGGGGAGTAAGAAACTCGGGGTTGGGTGCTTCGCCTACAGAGCGAGGTTCTTTAATATGGGGGGTAATTTTTTCTTGCAAGATTCATTCTACTTCGTAGGGAATTCATGTAGCTTTTATCGTTAGGATATATGAGTCCCTCGTAAATCCTTCTGAGGTCTTGGCTAAGAAATCATCTTCAAAGGCAGAACCTATTCTTGTTGCTTCATTCATTTCTCCTAATATTCTTGTCTCATTTGTGCTTCCTTTAGAACCTTCACTACTCTTTCCAAATATCTCCTTCAACCATCAGCTAGCTACCCTTTCACATCTCTGCAACTCTTGCAACTTCTCTAATTATTTTTTCTGACTACCATCACAATAATTATCCTTTCGTGATGGATCAAATTGTTGAAATACTAAGAGGGGGGTGTGAATCAGTATTACCCTTTTCACAATTAACAATCATTTTTTATATTTTATTGATCACCATAATAAATCAACAATGAATTGCATGAAAAATTAATTATATAAATATATTTAACATAAATTACAAGGTTTTATAAAGAATAGTGAAGGACACCAATCCTCTTTAGAGAACCAACTCTAGGAGACACCAATCAACTCCTTCAGGTCACCAACCCTAGGAAGCACCAACTCCCTCATCTTTATGGAACCAATCCTAGGAAGCACCAACTCCCCTGTATTTAGGGCACCAACCCTAGGAAGCTCCAACTCCCTTGTATTTAGGGCACCGACCCTAAGAAGCTCCAACTCCCTTATCTTTTATAGTTTTCTTAGTAAGGATATGAGTCCTTCCATGATCCTCCCTTCGACCCTCTTTGCATAAGTATCTTCACCTTTCCTTCTTGGAATCTGCTTCTACTTTTGATCTTCTGATCTGGACTGGAGAGACACTTTATTCTCACCACTCTTTCTCGTTTATATACTCTTACAACTGGTGTGAGATATGAAAAATTGTGTCCCTTTGTTTGGACCATCTCACCTCTTCATTAACAATAATGTCGTTTGTTTTTCTTTATTCAAATATTATTGATAATCCTTTTCAATTTAATGAAAAAAAAAATCATTAATCGATCACAGGTATGGATCGATTTCATTTAACTTAATATTTCATGTCTCTACAAATATCACAGAAATCAAATTCTGTAGAGGCGCTTCCTTCAAACCATTTACATATGACCATAGGCACATGACCATGAGATTATTAATTCAAGCACTGCCTCTTCTTTCACCCTTTGTTTCTTTATTCCATACGACCTCAGGTGGTGATCATGCGCTAAGCCAAGCGAGTGCTTGATCACTTATCAAAATCAACGATCATATTTTAATGTCACGATGAGATGGATGGTTCTCATTTACTTTTGGACTTTGGCTATTCATGGCTCTCAAATTTTGGAGTAGCAATTCCACTGGAGTGATTGCCTACTGAATAAGTCATACAGTAGTGGTGACCACTTGTTGTCGGTTAACACTTCCACCTATGCTATCCTTCCACTATACTTGATAAATGGTCGAGAACGCTCCCGAATTAGATCGATGGTATGCATTAACTTTGGCCTTTGTCACTTCGGGTGATTTCTCCTTCATTGTCCTTTAATCTTCCAGAGTTCATTTCACTGAAGTAGATCGGATGGTTGGATGTTATTTGCACGATGAACGGTTCTCATTCATTTCAGAAATTCGGGACTTCGGGTATTTGTTGGTGGTGAAACTCTCGAAGTACAAATTCCCAGTGATGTAACTTGCTGACATGTGCAACACTCCTCATGTGGCACATGTTCTTCTCCTGGATCTAACGGTCCTTATTTATCTTGTGGGGATTTCGTTCCCGATCATGTTTCTACACTACGCTTTCCCTTAAGAGATTCATGTGCATCATCGACCGTTGTCATCAATGATAATACATCTATGATAGTATGTCCAACATAAATATCTTCATCACCTTTCTCATCTGAATCTGCCACTTGTTTTCAATAGTTGCAGAGCTATTCATTTCTTGAATTTTTCTCTCATTATCCCCCCATCTCCTGAAACTCCTTCTTTATTGGCTCATGACCTTGCCTTGAACTAACTCCCCCCCCCCCAAGTGCAGGGTTTTACGTTCCCATCTCAACTGAAGGAACCGATAACATTTCTTCTTTCACTAACAAAATCTTGATCCAAAGAGGGATCTCCTACAATAGTATTCCTCGGGCTCCTTCTTTGAATATGAATTATGATTTTGAAAAATAATGGTGTTTCTCTATGGAAAATTTGACAATATATCCTTCCAAGTTGGTATATACCCATAAATCCATAGCTCTAGAAATTGAATGATCTAGCTGGTGAAGAGTTGCTAAGTGCTCATCAATCCAATTATATCTTCTCTTGACTCGATATTTGAATTCTTGTGCTTCTTGCAACTAGTCGAGCCACTGAAATACCTCTTCCAGGAATCAAATCCAGAAGATCTGATATTGATCGCTCTCAGGTTCTGAGTAAAATAAAACACTCTTCACAATGTTCAAGTTTTTGTGTCATAACTCAGCTTCTTCCAGAATAAACTCGTCACGCCTTCTCTCCCATGCATTTTCAATGCCATACTTAAATATGTGATGTTTCATCTTCTAAAGACTCACTTTAAGGAAAGGTCTTAGCAGCAAAACCATTTCTTGGGAAAAAATTAGAGACTGGAGTTCTTGAAAGTTGCCAACAAAGATACCGATGTAGTCTAGCAGTGTTATTCAACCTTCCGCAAGGGAAGGAGGTCTCACCCAAAGAACAACTAAGACTTGTGTGAGGTGAATTGAATCAAAGAGGATGTGTCATCAGGTTTGGCGCAACATAATGTCGATTCATGCTTTACCATATAAAGAATTGTATCACCAAGAGTCTAAGACAACATAAACATCAGATTAACCAGGTTGTGTAGCATACAGACAAGTCCATACATCAGAATTAATAATTCAATACCAAATACACAATATAGAAGTAATTGTGAAATGAATAAACTACAGAGTCATACACATCTTAACCAAAATTTTAGGGTCCATATGATTTCTTATATTATCTGATTTTAGGGCCCATATGATCTCTTATATTATATGTATCTTAGAATTCATGATCATGTGAGTACATCATTCTGGTCATATCTTATACATCACATTCCATGTCCCAGTACCCACTACAAGCTCTATAGCTATTGTGAAAGCACATTTATTCCCACAAAACCCATTACAATATCTTATCACACCAAGTTCAATTATAGCAATGGTGATAGCTTGAACACAGAGAAAGAATAATACTATCAACAACTATATACCAGTGCACAATATGACTAATAATCAATGACAATAATGACCAACCAACACTTTCCCATTACATATTCCCATATTTCTACTTTTCCCTCGGGCGTTTCTTGAATTCTTAATTCCGCTATTGTCTTTTCTTGATTCTTCTTATGTTGCTTTTCTCAATTTCTCCTTACATGCACTTGAATATTCTAGCTCTTTCCACTTACTCGTCTAGCTGGTGCATGATATGTTTTCACTATTGGCACTCTTGCAGTTAGATTTTCCACTTATCCTAGTTGTTATTTGTCGCTTCTAGTCTTTCACTGGACTATTGCGCTTTCTTGAAAAACTTTAGACTTTCCACAAACTCAAGTTTCCTTCAAAAATGGAGGGCCCAACACCTGTGACATTGATGATGCAATTCATCAAACACCTTGAACTCAAGGACTCAAGGACTGAAAAAAGAAACAATGTTCAAGGCCTATGATGATATGGATTATATTGAGAATGGAATGATATACAGAAAAAACTATAGCAAAGAAAACAAATATATATTGAAACCCAACTTCTATTAATGAATAAAATAAAAGAATAATGTAGAACACAAACTGGCTAGAATGGTGGTAGCTTATCTTTGAAGAGAAAGATATGTTGGTTATGCTCATTCGTAGAAAGATAATACAATGGGCTACAAGAATGGACTTTTAACATAAATAAATAACCATAAAGGTCCAAAACCCTAACTCTAGAAGGTGAAGCACCAAAACGTTTATGGTCCCTGAGGTGGTTAGATGATGTGTCAACTTCTCAGGGGCACGGCGTTTGCATACAATCTTTGTTTGGGGCATCTAGTAGCTCGTTGGAAATATCTAACCGATAAGTACAATTATTGGTAGGGCTTGGGTATGTCATGACAACCCTAGGCCCCCCAAATGGCCAGAAAACATTGTTTAGGGCCTCAAAATAGCCTCAAAAGTTTAAGACCAAGATATCATAAAAGTGACCAAGATGGAGAACCCTGATGAGTCAGTGGAAGAGGTGCATGACCATTAATATCCAATTGGATCATAGGATGTCTACTCTTAATATCACCAAGCACTCTAGGAAATTTTTCTAAGAGTATGCAACATGAAAACCAGTCTTCCAAGAATTAGTCTAGGGTGGTTAGGAGTTGATCAAAAGGCCTCTCAAAATTCAAATTAGGATGATTAGGGCCCAAGTCCAACTAGTGGAGGTGTGAGAGGCAATTATGATAACCCTCACACAACAAATTACCCAAGGTGAAACTACCCTCATGAAGATAGTCACCCTCCAAAGGAGATAAGGTGGGTGTTATGTGTCTATCTCAAGAATCAAAATTACTTCACACTTGCAATCACCTAGGTGGAAACCGAAGAACATCCACTAAGGTTTCCAATTTATAGCAGGCTGATGGGTGGAAGAATTGAGGGTTAGGTGTCTACATATGGGTAAAAGATATAGGACTTCATCCTACACTGGAAACTCTAGAAATAAATGGTGTCACCTTGAGGACTTTCCTATTCTACCAAATTCCTGTACACGCCTTTCCCATTAAACCAACAAGAGGGGATAATCTCTATACTTTCTTAGATTAAACTTGTGCTTAACTTTCATATGAGGCATGCTTTCCCAATAAGTGACTTTGCTAATATCGGTTTTTCAACACTCTCCAGTGCTTCTAGTTTTGTTTTTGTATCCCTGAACAATTTACTCTCCAATCTACTTTGAGGCCCTAAAATTAGACTATGGTGTGTTTTCTATAAAGAAAACCAAACTAGTTTATTTTAATTATGATAATTTATTTTCAAGGTTGTTGTTTACTCAAAAAGAGAAATAGATATGAAACTCATGATGTTTAAAATATTCCATAATGTTGTAACTTTAAAGACATTGATAAACATTACAAATTGTTCATTTGGATATTTGACAGAAGGTAACCACTCTTTAAAAGTGTTGAAATGAAAGAAAACAAAAAACCAACTTCACTCTACATGCAATGAAGTTTTCATTTTGAATTTATTCATTATACCCTACAAATCAAAACAATTTGAAATGCAATTGCAAAAACCATGGAAAATCTATAAAACATAAACAAAGGAAAATCTATAAAACATAAACAAAGGAAAATCTATAAAACATAAACAAATAATTTTTGATTTATTTTCTTGTTTCCAATGTTTAATAAGAAAGTAATGAAGCATACAAAATACTGATACTGAGGATCCAAGACCAAAATTTTGGAAGAAAATAATCCAAATTAGGCAAGACAATTTCAAGCTTGAGATGTTTTTTTGCAACTTACAAGAGATGCCCTGAGGTTTCTCTAAGGAAACCTACATGTGCATATAGATTTATTGAAGGGAAATTCACAGGCATCTACACCTGTAAGCAAAGACAAGCACGTGCAGAAGTCAAGAAAGGCAAAGAAAATAAAAATAAACAAACAGGTTTAAAATGTAATTTTTTGATTCCATATTAACAAGAAAATGAAAATGAAACATATAATATTTAGACCAATCTTCATAAAGATGGACAATACATAAGAGAGACCCTAAAATGAAGAACTTACCAAGTTCTGAGTAACAGAATCACCAACTAGGTATTAGGGAAAATTCCCTAATAATTTAGGGTGAATTATTGACATAACAAGAAGGAAATAACTAACTTATATCCAGAATCAGTTGGCTATAAGTGTAACTACCCAGAAGGAGAGAAAGGGAGAAAATTGGTGATTAAGAGAAAAAACTTCTTTATATTTGTTGTATAAAGTTCCAAATGTCTCTTGATATTCTAATCCATTCTTCAAACTTGCACATAATGCGAACAACCAACCTTTCTCAAACCAATATATTCCAATCCATTCTTCAAACTTGCACATAATGCAAATAACCAACCTTTCTCAAACCAATATAGGCATATTGGTATAAATCATGATAAAAACAATTGTTGACATGAGTTTATAATAAAATAATTATGATGAATATCAACCACTTAGTTTAACCCCAAACCATAAAATAAAAACAAAACATTAAACACGTAGAAATCTAATTTGGGGGAGGGAAAGAAGAGAGATCAATAATGAACAAAAAAATAAATAGTATATGTTGGGAGCATGCCAAAGCGGAAAGAAAGGTGATTTTGGGAAAGA
Source organism: Picea engelmannii (assembly GCA_009831015.1). Classification (NCBI taxonomy): domain Eukaryota; kingdom Viridiplantae; phylum Streptophyta; class Pinopsida; order Pinales; family Pinaceae; genus Picea; species Picea engelmannii. The sequence goes on along the minus strand of ML797266.1, from coordinate 67,327 downwards.
AGGCATGCACAAGGAAAGCGACAGATGGAAGGGAGAGAAGCATGTGCGCATGCAGGGAATACCTAATGACATTAGAGTTAGGGATCTTGCAATATATTGTAATGGCGGAAGGGCCAGAAATGTATAAGTATAAATACCTAGGTATCATAGGGGGTTGCTAGTTATTAGTGGTTGGTTAAGATAGAGAAGTGGATGAGATGTTATATTTTTGTTGTATGACCTAATTTTGTAAGCTATTGAGCTGGAGAGGACCTAAGAGGGTAGATCTTGAGGGTTAGATCCCAGGCTGAGGGGCCTGGTGCGATCTAGTGTGCCTTGTATCTTAAATAGTTCTTGCCAAAAATTGCTTGTGAAAGTTGGGCCACGATCAGAAACAATATAGTGTGGCATGCCATGAAGCTTGAAGACCTGGTCCATGAAAATTTGAGCCACCGTGGATGCAGTAAATGGGTGGTGAAGAGTGAAAAAATGAGCATACTTGGAAAGGCGATCCACCACCACCATTATGACTGATTTATTCCTCGACTTGGGTAAGCCTGTAATAAAGTCCATAGAGATATCCTTCCAAATAGCAGGGAAAATCGGAAGTGGTTGGAGGGTGCCCGAAGATTTGACTGTTTCTCCCTTGTTGTGTTGACACACCTCAAATTCAGCGACAAACTTACGGATGTCCTATTTCATACCATCCCAGAAAAAAGAACGTTGACCCTGTCATATGTTTTGGTGAACCCTGAGTGCCCCGCTGTGGGTGTAGCATGAAGCTCAGAAAGTATTGTGGATTTGAGCTTGGATTGTTTACTTAAATACAAGTGGCCTTTGTATCGAAGCTCATCTTGGAGCCAGGAGTACCCTGGGGGAGTCAGATCCTTGTTCTGCAATTGCTGGATCAGATGCGAACTTTTGGGATTTTGAAGCCATTCCTGGTGCACATCTTGGAGCCAATCGGGTACAATGAAGGAAAGAGAAAAAAAGGGATCCTTCGTCTTCATATTTCCGGAACAGTGCAGCCGCCATGACATTGTCTTTTCCCTTCTTGTAAATGATCTCATAATCATATTCAAAGAGCTTAGTCACCCATTTTTGTTGCTCCTGGGAGGAAATGCATTGTTCCAGAAAGTACTTGACGCTTTGATGGTCGTTCTTAATTTGGAAGAATTGCCCCAAGAGATAAGGATGCCATAGCTCAATGGCATGCAGAATCACCCACATTTCCTTTTCATCCACATGAGTAAGATGGTCTGTCCAGGTTTTGCTATAGATGAGGATATCATCAAATAAAACTAAGACAAAATGACGGAGAAAAGGGCAGAAGACATGGCTCATGAGGCTCTGGAAGGTGGAGGGGGCATTACACAAGCCAAAGGGCATGACCAAAAACTCATAGTGGCCCTCATGAGTGCGAAAGGTTGTCTTGGGAATGTTGGCCTCTTTCATACGTATATGGTGATAGCCCGAGTGAAGATCAAGTTTGGTAAAGAATTGAGCGCCACTCAATTCATCCGGGAGGTCATCAATGACAGGAATGGGAAATTTGTCTTTGATGGTCAGTTTGTTGAGAGCACAGAAGTCAGGACACATTCTCCAAGAAACTTCTTTCTTTAGTACCATGATGGTCGGAGATGAGTAAGGGCTCGTACTAGGATGGATGATGCCTGCAATAAGGAGTTCCTGGACCATTTTCTCAATTTCATTTTTTAATGCAAAGGGGTGGCGATATGGACGGATATTGGGGGGAAGGCTTCCTGGGGCAAAGGGAATGGAATGATCATGAACACCGCAGGAAGGAGGGAGTCCTTGGGGAGTGGAAAATACTATTTGATGTTTAGAAATGAGGACTTGGAGGTCTTGGGGCATTGGGGATGTCTCTATGGCTTGTATGGCATGGAGTTGGGAAATGACACCAGAATGACCTTTTTTGAGCAGCTTTTCCATGCGATGGGAACTAATGACCTCAGGTGAACTAGCAGTGATGCCTTGGAATTTATATTGGTGGCCTTCTTGGTCGAATTGCATGGTTAA
>ML797266.1:52033-62350 GCA_009831015.1 Picea engelmannii | reverse complement strand
TAGACAAGTGTGAGAGTCTTTGTTTTTTTATTTCCATTATGTGATTCTTTACTCTGATTCTTTGCGATCTGCACTTTAAGCCAGAATTTGTTTTTCTTGGTTTTTTGCTTGTCGGTATTTTCTCGTTTTTGCTTTACTAGCACTTAAATAAAAAAGAAATCTCTTTTCATTTTCTTCTTTGGTTGAAGAGTGTGTTGCTGCATCATTAGCTAGGGAGAAGTCTTTTATTTCGTAAGTTTTTTCAGTGCACTTAGATCATAAGTAGCTCGTAGTCGAGCGAAATCCCTTTGAGTTTGTTGTATAAAATCTTAGAAAAAAAAAAAAAAAAATCTTTCTTTGTGAAAAGTTGTTGAAATTTTGCATTTAGTAAAAGTCTTTTATTTCCATATTTTTTATTTCTTTTTTTATTTCGTCTTTACACATCATCAATTTCACCCTCATACCCCTTGACATAAGATAAATCCATAAAATCAATGCTAATTTTAAAAATCTACTAGACTTTTATGTTTGTAGGGTTCACAAACTAGTTCAGGACTAGGGCCTTGAATTAGGTTGGAGAGGAAACTCTTCAAGGCCATTCAAAACCAAACATTAGAGTCTGAGATAGGGAGTGTCTAAGTCCAGTTTTGTGGAATTTATCTGCGACCCCCCTCTAACACAGGGGATAAACACAAGGTCGCATGTGGAAAGGTAGCGGAGATAACCCCTCCAAAGCCGGACCAATCGTAGTGGAGAACACATATCAAGGGCTTGTTTTGGGATTCTGTCGTTTGAATTTTCTACGGGGCTTCGTGGGTATCGAATCCATTCGAGGTCCTCAGTTTTCTTCTGGACCATTTTCTCTCGATACCCTTGACAGGTTTCGGGCTTGATACCCTGCTCATTGTGGTCTACCCGACTTTCGACTGTACCTGCCTGGTGACTGTTCGCGTGCTGGCAACCTAGTTGCCAATATTTTTAGGGACATACACAGGTGACTGTGGGGGTATACCGCGGTACCTAGGACAGACATCGGGCCATGCTTTGCAGAGTATACCCGGAGGGTGCTTCCGTGTTCGAGTTGCACTTGCACCGGTAAGTTTCTCTAGTGTTGGTTGTTGTAACTATTCTTCCAAATAGTTTAGTGATTGCTTGACTTATCTCTTAGGGGATTCTTTTTAGTGTGTGTTACTTTTGAACGTTTAGAATACCTTATCGTGTCTTGGATCTTCTCACATAGTGGAGGATCCCGAGCTCTGCTGGTCACGAAGGCTTCTTGGCCTGCCGCCAGTTACACTGGAGCCACCCCCGCCACCATTAAGGTGGAAGCTAGACCAACAAGGGTCTTTTGAAGTGACCGGGCTACAAACCTTTGTGCCTGAACAAATCCTGGAGGAATCAACCACCAATATTGGCTTGGTTGAAACCCCAACCACTCATATCTTGGCATCGTTTATTGTACCAATCCAATTTCACGAACGCCAGACAGTGCCTCACACAGCTATGGAAACAAACGTTGTTACTTCTTCTGGGAATTCTTCAATTCCCACCATAGTTGCTACCACAGGAGAATCATCTCCTAACTTACCATCGTCGGTCCGAGCCACCATGGTCTCGACCACAACTACATCGCACAGTGGACCGAACCCATCTATAGTGGCGGCCACAACCCCCTTCACACCTAGTGCAACAGGCCCTCCGTTCTCATATGGTATGCCTAGTTCGGGTATAAGTCCTGCACTAACCTACTCCACTTTACAGACTTTGGGTTTGGGGGCAGGGAGCTCTAACGCTCCTCTGCAAGGTCAACTTGGGGGCACTCCTATCCCTTTTAACGCTTTTCCTTACGCAGGAGGTCATATCCCTCCTTCGTCCCCTTCGCTTGGTGGTCCGCATCAGCAGTCCACCGAGTAGTCTACACACACTAGTTTATTTGGAGCAGGGAGTCAAGGAACACCTGTGCACATTATGACGGTAGGTTCGACACCTTTTTCTTGGAACAGGACGTTTGGTAACAACACTTTCTCATCAATCGCTTTCCCGTCTGGGGGAAATCTCATTTTTGGACAATCTACTCCTGCGTAGGGTACTATTCCTACGCAGGGGGCACATATAGCAGGACCTTGGAACTCAGGACAAGGATCCATTCCCTCCTCTGGAATGTTGTTCTGGGGTAATTCTTTCCACAGTCAATGGAACCCTGGACAGACTACTATGCCTCTCATATCAGGACCGGCATGGGGTAATCCTTCCCAAAGTCCTTCGAACACGATGCATGCCCAACATTCTATGTCCTTTATGGGAAATCAGTCGATGATGTCTCCACAGATGCAAAATCCTTACACTGGTTAGGGCCATGGTTTCTACCAAAATCTGGGCCAACAGCCAAACTTTTCCTGGCAACCTGGTGCCAGTCAAACTCCAGGACCCTTTTTCCCAGGTTATCAGCAGCAACCCAAACTTCCATTCCTGGGGACTTTACACTTGCCGTATTTGACAAGGTTGTTAAACGATCCTATTTGTCACGATCCACATTGGCCTCCTATGCCAACGAAGTTTCCTTCGGACATTCCAAAGTTCAAGGCCAAGCCTAATGAAGATCCAGGTGATCATGTGACTACCTTCCATCTTTGGTGTTCATCTAACTCATTGAAAGATGACTCCGTACAGTTGTGATTGTTTCAACGTACTCTTATTAGGAGTGCCGCGAAAAGGTACATCGAGCTCGATCGCTCAAGATACTCTTCTTTTGATGAACTAGCGATGGCCTTCCTTAACCATTTCTAGTTACCTGTGCGATATGACGCTAGCACAAAGCTACTCGTCAATTTTGAACAGACAACAGCGGACCATATCTCTGATCATATCCGAGAATGGAGACGCCGGAAGAGTCTAATCAAAGTACCAGTCCCACCAGCATTCCTGCTTGAGTGGTTCCTTAAGTCTTTGGTCCCACAGTTATCCAAAGACGTCGTGACTTCCAGATTTTTCTCCGAAGAAGATGCCATCATGAGAGTTCAACAGTTTGAGCTCATCTATTCTCAGTCTGGTTTATTATACACCATCTTTCCAGATGCGCCACGTTCGATACTGGATAAAACTAGAAAGAGAGCTGGACCACATGCCGATGGTATTGTTGGTTTAGCACAAACCAAGCCCACTGAGCAATTGACAAAACAGTTGCAACAATTATCCATACAACACACAGCGGCCAGTCAAACTACTGCGTTGGCTGCTCCTCCTACCCAAACGTCGAAAGTACTCACTGTGCAGTCGACTAACCCAAAGGCCACCCAGTAGCCTGAAGGGAAGAAAAAACAATGAAAGAAGGGTAGGGAGGATAAAAAACCCACTGATAATGTTGGTGGGGACAACACAGAAAAATGGAAGGCGAGGTATCCATGCAACTTGTGCGTGGAAGACCACCCGACCCATCTTTGTCCTCGACTTGTAGAAGCCCAAAAGTTTGTCACACAGCAACAGCAGGCAGTGTTGACTAATCCCTTTCAACATGGGAAAAATTTAACTCAAGCCTCTACAAACACAGAAGGGGCAGCCAAGAAACCTGCCCTCCTCCAAACAATCCCTCATCCGCAAACGTATATATGGTTAGAGGTGATGCTTTCATAACGACTAGAGTGCACGACTATAGTAAACCAAGTGCTTCTGAGAAGGGTAAAGAAGTTGATCTCCCATCTCTTCCTCTACAGATCGAGAAGACGTTGGGAGAAACAATGACACATATTCCAAACGGTGCATTTAAAAAAGCTTCTCACAACCTAAATGCAAGGGCCGCCCAGAATTACTCTGTGGTGGAGGATTTATCACAAACCCCTTGTGCGATGTCTACTTTGGAGGTCCTCCAAAGCTACCCTTCTCAGAGGAAAGCCTTGTTAACTGCTTTGGGCTCTACTGAGACTTGTAATCTGGGTACCATCATGTTAGATACAACCGACTTAAAACCTCTTATGCCTTACCACGTAGCGTTTCAGATATTAGTGGCTCATCCCACGAAAACTTTTACACGAAATATCTTCTGCATGGTGGTCTATGAGGATGCCTCGACATGCATTATGTCGTTAGCATGCTGGAAGGCCATAGGCCAGCCTGCTTTGTCTCCAACACCTACTCTCCTCACTGCTTTCGACGGTCGTTCGTTCTGACCACATGGCATCAATCCTTCTTTCCCTGTGCAGTTAGGAGGAAAACCCGTGTGTGCCGAAGTAGAGGTAGTCGATGCTCCCCTCGACTATAATCTCTTGTTAGGATGGATTTGGACTTATGCTATGCAAGCTGTGGTTTCTATAGTTTTTCGAGTCTTATTTTTTCCACACGAGGGTCAGATAGTGACCATTGATCAACTATCTTTCTCCAGACCTGACCCAGCTTTGGGGGCATCCACAGTCCCCATGATTGATAATCTTCAACCAGGTGTCGTTAACATAGGATTTGGTTTGTGCCCATCCTTGATGGGTACCTTCGATTACCCACCTCCTCATGACGATATCAAATTTATATCTAATCACCATAAGGTTGAGATTTTTCAAGTTTCATCATTCTGCACGACTTACTTTGAGGATCCTTGGATTCTTCCTTCCCCATCAGCCACGATGGATGAGACAGGGCACCCTGACATGTCCATGCCCTTTTCTGCCACTGAGGTAGCGTACTCTTTAGTCCAGCAAGCTTCAGCTAACCTTGATCTGACTCCTACACAAGAGTTAGATCCACTTCTAGAGTCTATTTGGGCTCAGGGTTCTCTCGCTCATGTCGATTCGTTAGACTTAGTCTTGCCTTCTGACGAAGCAGTAATCGAAGAAATGACTAGTCTGGACAAACCTTGGGAAGATCTTCATCATAGATCATACTTTCTCTCAGAGTTAAGCCGAATCGAAGCAGGAGAATTCACCGTTACCATGACGGGAGATCAGCCATGTCTTATTAATCTCTTATCTACACAGGAAATTTATGTTGAGGGTAATATGGTGACTATTGCTAAAACTATACCCATCAACATCTCCCAAAACCCTGGCATCATGGAGAATGTCTTCGTCGGAGTGGATTGGTCCCCCGAAGAGATTCAAATTTACACGGATCTTTTCAAAGAATTTCGTGACGTTTTTCCCTGGTCTTGAGGAAATGCCAGGTATCGATCCGAAAATAGTTGAACATGAAATCACAACGTATCATGATGCCAAGCCTGTTCAACAAAAACTTCGTCCAGTCAATCCTAAGAAAGAAACATCCATCAAGATTGAGGTTGAGAAATTGCTAAAGGAAGGTTTTATTTATCCTATACATTTGACTCAATGGGTGTCAAACCCTGTGTCGGTCAATAAAAAATAAGGCACAATTCGTGTATGTACCGATTTCCATGATTTGAACAAGGCATGTCCCAAAGATAATTTTCCAACACCATTCATTGACTAGATCATTGATGAATGTGCCGGTTGTGAAGCCTTTTCGTTCATGGATGGTTTTTTGGGATATAATCAAATCCAAATCAAACCTAAAGACCAACACAAAACGACATTCATTTGTCCGTGGGGTACATTTTCATATCGTAAGATGCCTTTTGGCCTTAAAACTGTTGGAGCCACATTCCAGCAGGCCATGTCTTTTGCTTTTCATGACCTCAAACATATAGTCAAGGCCTATTTAGATGATTTAGCATCACGCTCTCGCAAGCGAACGGATCATCCCACGCACCTTAGACTAATCTTCGAACGTTGTCGCTACTTCAGGATTCGCTTAAATCCAAACAAGTGCAGCTTTTGCGTAACGTAAAGACGTTTGTTAGGTTTCATCGTATCAACAACAGGGATCATGGTCGATCCTCTTAAGGTGGAGGCAATAATCCAGTTGCCCCCCCCACGTACAATCTTACAACTTCAAAGTCTACAAGGCAAGGCGAACTTCTTACGACGCTTCATCGCCAACTATGCCGAAATCACCAAGGGATTTATGCGTTTACTAAAGAAAGACGTTCCTTTTTTCTGGGATGAATCCACTCAACGTTCTTTCGACGCATTAAAACACTCCCTCACAACCGCACCTCTGTTATGGCCACCTAACTATAACAAAGATTTCTTATTATATCTGGCTACCGCAAAGTCAACCGTAGGCATGGTTTTAGTTCAGGAAGACGATTCATTTTCAGAATAGGTGATCTATTACCTAAGCCGAGGCCTCATAGGACCAGAACTCAATTATTCTCATATCGAAAAACTTACGTTGGCAGCAGTTCATGCTGTTCAACAGTTCCATCACTATGTTCTATTTCGCAAGACCACTGTCATTGTTGTCGTGAATCCATTCCAGTACATGTTGACACAACGAGTTATAGGTGGAACAATCAGTAGATGGATAGTCATCCTCCAAGACTTTGACTTAGACTTCGTTTCAGCAAAGTCCAAGAAGTCATTGGTCTTCGCAGAGATTATTTCGGAACTTCCGGTTGAGTCAGGTGACGTTGTGCCTGAGGAATCGCCTATCCGGGGGGATATGTTTTTGATTGCATATTCAGACCCCTGGTACAGATATATACTTATCTATCTCCAGACTTTGAAGTGCCCCACCTCTGCTTCTCGTGACGAGCGTCGGCGGATACGCCATCAGGCTAAGAATTATCTCATACTCGATGATACGTTGTATCGGAGAGGTGTAGATTGCATCTTGCGTCAATGTCTCACTCATGAGGAGGCCATCATAGTGTTCAACGATTACCATACTGGAGCTTGTGGCGGTCATTTATCTGGGTTGGTAACATCCCAAGAGATTCTACGAGCAGGTTACTTTTGGCTGACACTTATCAAAGATTGTATCGAGTCGTTCAAGAAGTGCCATCTATGCCAAATCTTCTCTCGGAAGATGAGGGCACATCCCGCTCCTATGTTTCCTGTCATCACAGTTGGTCCCTTCACTAAGTGGGGGATTGATTACACTACATGCAACCCCCTGTCAGCACGAGGGCATCGCTATATCATCGTAGCTGTCAACTACTTCACTAAGTGGGTCGAAGCTATGCCAACGTTTAAAGATGATGGAGAGACTGCAGCTCTCTTCTTATTCAACCAGGTCATAGCAAGGTTTGGCGTCCCGAGAGAGATTGTCACTGACCATGGAAGTCACTTTCAGAACCAAATGATGATTGAATTAACATCAAAGCTTGGGTTACGGCAGGAACATTCATCACCTTACTACCCCCAAGCCAATGGGCAGGTGGAAGCTGTAAACAAAACTCTTAAGACTATTCTACAACGAACTATCAACTCAGCCAAGTCAAATTGGCATTTGATGTTATACTCAGCATTATGGGCTTACTGAACATCTGTTAAGACTGCAACCAGTTTCTCACCTCTTCAACTCGTTTACAGGCTGGAGGCAGTCTTGCCCATCGAATGTCAAATCTCGTCTCTGAAATTGGTAGTACAGTTATTGCCAGACACTTCTCCACTTGAAGAACGATTAGTACACCTTGAGCAGCTTGATGAGCAGCATCGCGATGCAGCCCTGGCCAATGAGGCTCACAAACATAAGGTCAAGTTTCAATATGATATGTCCGTTCGTCCTCATATTTTCTCTGAAGGCGACCTTGTCCTGGTCTATGACCAAGACAAGGACCCCCTGGGGGCAGGAAAGTTTAAACCCATGTGGTTCAGACCCTTCATTATAAAAGAGGTATTAAAAAAGGGCGCTTATCGTTTGGTTGATTTTGAAGCGAATGCTTTGGCGGAGCCTAGAAATGGACTCTACCTCAAGAAGTATTACTCATAGACATGTCACTGTGGGTAACTTTTTGTAACATATGTATAGTCTTTGTACTATTACTTTTTAAGTTTCTTTTAAAGTGTTATAGATGTGTCATTGATGTTATCTTTCATTAATATGGCAGATGTCAAGTGAGTCCGAGGTGTTCGTTGGGTATGTAGACGGTGCTAGTCGACACACACGGAGGCTTGCCTCCATAGCTTGGGTAATCTTTATACCTCAGGGTCAGTTGTTATCTTCCGGAGGTATATGCTTAGGTGACACCACAAATAATGTCGCCGAGTATAGTGCAGTTATTGAGTTGCTTCATGCTGCCTTGTCATTGGGTATCTCTCATCTCCGAGTCTATCTCGACGCTCAACTGGTTGTGTCGTAGCTAAACAGAGTATACCGGGTTCATGATCCAACTTTACACCGACGATTCCTTAGGGTACGTCGCTTAGAATGAAACTTTGATTATATTACATATTTTCATGTTCCTAGGAGATTAAACCAAATTACAGATACTCTAGCTAATCAAATTTTAGATTGGCATCTTGCCCACATATAAAAATAACATGGACATAAACATGTAAATACATTTTTGCACACAGAATCCATAAGACACAAAAAGATAAAAACCATATATAAACATCATAAAATAACCAGAATACATAGATGGACGCAAGCGCCTCAAAAATGGGAATAGTAACGAGTCATTGGGATTATGCCCTCAAAAAATATATACAAGTAGGTGCTCGTGGCACATAAAAAGTATAAGTTTGTTCAGGGCCTATGGGCTCTGTTATAATCATCCACAGCACGGGCTAAATGCCTAAACAATCGGACCCATGTCCAAGGTGCCCCAACAACATGAGGCTGCATGGATGGCGGCAGGTCCTCTATCTATGCCATCGGGACTGTGCGAGTGAGCGTAGTGAAGTTCTCCTCAACTCGTTTAAGGACCCTCTCGGCCTCTCCGGTTCGGAAGTTCCCTGCTACTGATGCTCCCCCAGCGGTGGTAGCCATGGCTTCTGGACGTGGACGATGCCTGTTCCGTGCATAATCGGCAGGTCGCACGAGTCCCACATCTACATGCAACAAACGTTTACCCGTCAAATACTCTGGCATACAAAAAAATGATATATATAACAAAAAGACATAAAAATTACATATGCAAACAAAAAAACTACAAAGGTGGAGACTTACCCATCTCCCCTCGTTCCTCACCAAGAGGCACGGGTATCTCAGGATCTCTAGAGAAATCTATCCCTGCATACGGGTAGTCCTCAATCATAGGGATCTGTCATGACAGCCAAGCAAAGAAATCATCGTCGAAGGACTCAATGGTCCTTCCACCACCTTGTCATGCCAGTAATACTACCCATCTACACACTGCAGGGAAAGAGGCCTGATGTCCTCGTACTACAACTCGAGGACTGAAACTTGGAACTCTCTCAAAAAAGAACGAACACAAGATGGTCCTGAACCCGAAGTTCCTCTTTGTCCATTGTCGGCAATATGTCAATTGCCTCTTCATGCACTCGAGCAGTGTGGTACTCCAGTCAACAATTTGTGCAGTCATGCACTAGATGGCACAGTTCATCTATGTGCGTGAAGCCTGATGCAAGGCTGTTGAGCCGGTAATCCGCCCAATCAGTAACAATATAGTCTGCAACGCTAAGTTAGTAATCTTGCTAATGGGTACCTGGGAGCCCACACAGTCAGTCCCAGCCTCACAATGCTCAGCTATCAATTCCGAGATCTTGCTTGACCCCACAGGAAACGTCCAGAAGTTGACTGGTTCCCCTCTCCTTGAGAGGCCAGTCAGAAAGTAGATATCCTTGGTGGTGGGCACCAGCGATTGCCCCTCTAGCATAAATGTCTCTGCATCAGGGTGCCAGTAGTCAATCAAGGCATTCAATAGCCTTGGTTGTGCACACATAAATGGACATAGAAAGAATTTGAGTAAACCGCATTGCATTAACACGACCATGACATTTGGATCTGCTGCAACCAACTCATTGATTGCCTCATGCTCCCTTTCCCTCCACTGGACATACATCCTGCCAACACAACAAGGTAAAGAAGGGTCAATACTTCCTTTTAGTTTGCTTTTTCATCATAAAAGGGGGGTACACGCGGGCTGTAGAGGTGACAGTTGCATGTACACGCAGGCAAACTTTACTCTACTCGAATGTACACACGGCCTATCCAGAGACAACCCGGGTGTACCTAGGGCCGAGCTTTTTAAGGTCGACGCCCACCCAAAAAATAAACTAAAACAACGAAATTGAAGTATTGAATAGCTAGATAAGGGAGTTTGTACTTACTTGGTCCAAGCAGAAGTTCGTTTCGTCCACTGTAGCTCCCGGAATCACTATTTTTGGCAAAGGGGGTCTTTTGGCTCCAGAGTCAATTTCCAAATCAACAATGGTGATAATGCGCTGCCAGCTTCTATTTATAGACTTTTTGGCCTCTTTTTGTCACTTTTTTGGCCTCCCTTATCAGTTTCTTTATACCAAAAACCATTTAGAGTGATTCAGGAGTTATATGGGAGGGATTTGATCGGGTATTGGGACATTTTTT
>ML797266.1:16789-29799 GCA_009831015.1 Picea engelmannii | reverse complement strand
CTTAGATTATAAATCAAAGAAAGCCATCCACGTGGCGAAAAGCAAATAAGGGAAAAATGATTTTTATCCACCTAAGTGCCTATGTTTGTTTGACTATCCCCTTTATAAGTTGAGGGGTCTAAGTGGTGCAGTATTTAGAGCATTCATAACATCATTCTTGAGAAGGAAAATGACTTTCCACACATCCAAAACCTTACAATGAGAAATTTAGTTCAGACGCGCGGCTTTCAGTGTAGACAGAGGCGCATGTGGCGCCTGCGCGCGGATCGTATTGAGAACCAAAGCGCATGCGCGCGGAAAAAAAATGGTGGTTCAGGCGCATGCCCGCAAGATGCGCGTCTGTGGGGTGGAATACCCGCACGTTTGTGGCAAGTTACCGAGAAAGAAACTCTGGATGGATTTCTCTCAATTCTCCTGTGAATTGACTGGTCAGCAAGTCGGCGGAGGCTGGTTTGTGTCCCTACAAGTTAATAAAACCAAAAGAAAAGAAAAATAAACCCAAATGAGGGAGGATTTGATACCTAACTCCCCAGTGGAGTCGCCAGTCTGTTCGCACCCAATTCATCACCAGGTGAGAAAAACAAGGGTGCTTGCATGCCCTGTTGGGTCTGTGCAGGGCACGACAGCTGTGGAAAGAAAGGTTAGGGGAAACAAAACAAACTACAAGCTAGAATCAACTGAAAACAAATTAGAACTGTGAAAAGAAACAACAAAACACCAAAAACAAAAGACAAATGTCACCAATGGCTTTGAACTAGTCTATTGATGAAACCGGAGCACGCTGAAGGAAGAGACCAGTGGTTCCTTCTTCCCCCAACGGAAGGCTCTTTGAGGCCCTCACACAGTTTGCTTTCCTTACAATGAGAAGAACTGAGCATGCCAGTGAAAGAACTCTCAGTGATGCAGTCGATGGGTTGTTGTTAAAGGATGAGCCCTTAACCATTTGAACAGCATAACAGTGCTTGGAATTCCTTCCCAAAACAATGTATCTTCACGACCTTTTATAGCAAATCCTCGAGCGACTACGTAACCTCTCCAAAGTGTGAACAGGGACCCTTTTAGGGTTTCCTTAGGTCATTAACCCGCCGACTCTGCGGATTCGGCTCTGATTTGGGAGTCAAATCAGATTGGGAGCCGGTCCGTAATCGGTTGGGAGGCCGACCTATTTAATTAATGCGCCGTTTTAGCAGGTGCGCGGGTTTCTGTGTTGACAGCCGCGCGTCGAGCGCGCATGCACGAATAACACGTTTTTGTCCTGCGCATGCGTGCGCGCACCAAACTGCTGTAAAGCGCCCTTCAATTTTTGGTTACTTTGTATAGTTTTTGACCCTTCTAGAGTGCTGTGAAATTAATTCAGTGCCATGAATGACTTCATTGCTGTTTTGATGATGCGGAGTTCTTGTCGCCATGTGCAGATGAAATTTCAGTGATAACAATGTGTAAAAGTATTAAATGATCCATCATCTGTCAAAATATTGCAAAACATATTAGAAAGATGTAGTATAGAGACGGAAGGAAACCTAGAACAGAAAATAGTGAATCACCTACATACAAGGAGAAGAACGAGTAGGGAGCTCAGACTGAATGCCAATATCACATATTTCAACATGGGAGATATCATACTGGAACTAGGATCTGAAGAAAATGTATTACCAAATAAGACATGGAAATGCATGAGAGAGCCCACATTAGGATATTCACCTGTTCAACTGAAATTAGCAAACCAACACAGAGTCCTACCAATCGGTAGATTGAAAGGAGTGACAATAGACCTGGATGGTGTGCACACTAAAGAATATTTTGAAGTAATTGAAATAGTGGACGACACAACACCATATCCAGCGTTGCTTGGTTTGGACTAGGCGTTTGAAAAGTAGGCCATAATCAATTTGAAGACAAAAAAAATGACATTTTAGTCAGGTGAATACAGGTTCATCGCACCATTAGACCCATCAGAAGGGGAAAGGTTTGTAGAACCCACTTTCCTAGACTCAGAGGAAATCAACTAGTTGTACAGAACAATTGCATGTGATGAAGATTATGTATACCAAACTATAGGCGAGATACTCTGTTGGTGGAGCATTACTTCATGTGTGATAGACCCAGATACCGGTTTAGAGAACTGGAAACAAAGGCTACACGAATTTTCCACAAGAAGGTGTACATGAACAAACCGCACAGTAAGATGGGTAGGCACGGAGATAAGGGAACCACCCAGTTTCCACAGAATAAACAATTTGGAAAAATTCTTGGAACAGTATGAAGATGAATTTTTAGAGAATCAGAGACTGTTATCACTTGATATAACACTCAACGATACACCTTCAAGATGGTGGGGCCCACACAAAGAGACAATCACATATTGGTACCAATGTAAGCGGTTACTGCACATAAGGTTCAACACAAAACAACAAAATAAAAAACAACAAAAGTATGATGGACAAGGGGCACCAACGGAACACTTGGAGAAGTGTAGAACATTGTGGAAAATGACACCCCCAGAGGAATGGCCTCATCATTTCATACACACTCTAGAGGGAATACCAGCGAACTGGTATACAGACTAGGAACTGAGCAGAGGAACTATGACCTGGACTACATTGCAACAGAATTTTACAATCACTTTCTCATTCGAGCATGAGAACCCCAACATAGATGCAACTCTTAAACAGATAGGAGGAGTGATATTCATCAAAAAACCAGAAGTCAAAGTCATAATAGAAGAACAACAACGTAATAAACAGACAGTCAAAGAATTGTTGTCATGTTACCATGTGTAGGAGGAAGCACCTGATGAAGACGATCCACGCGATATTCAGATCAAAGAAGAAGAAGAAGGTGAGAGAGAAGTGGAGGGTCCAACCATAGAATCATAATTCATTGCCACGCCGATTAAAGTAAAGAAAGTCAACATTGGGACAGTTGAGAATCCTAAAATGGCTAGCATTGGAGACTACTAGGATGAGCAAATAGTAGAAATCATAACAGAGTTACTGCGTGAGTATAGTGACCTGTTTCCCACAACATTTACATATATGAAGGGTATAGCAGGAGAGCTAAGAGAAATGAAGATACCACTCATACTTAAAGCGAGACTGATTAGACAACAACCATACAGACTGAACCCAATATATAAGCAGAAAGTCAAAGTTGAGATCGACAGGATGCTCGAAGATGGAATCATAGAACCAGTGGAAGAATCGGAATGGATAAGACCAGTGGTAGTTCAGGACAAAAAACAAGGAGGGATAAGGATATGCGTCGACTTGAGGAAGTTGAACGATGCATGCCTACATGACTCGTTCCCTACACCTTTCACGGATGAAGTGTTAGAGAACGTAGGAGGACATGAAGCTTACTCATTCACTGATGGATTCTCAGGATACCATCATATAAAGATAGCACAGGAAGACATATGCAAGACCATGTTTGCGACAGAATGGGGATCCTACCAATACAAATTCATGTCATTTGGACTGAAGAATGAACCAACAATATTTTCCAGAGTAGTCATCGTTGCGTTTAAGGAAATCATCCGTCAATTTCTAGAGGTATACCTGGATGATTGAACAGTCTATAGTTTGTTGAAATACCATGTAGAGGTCTTACGGATAATGTTAGAAAGATGTAGGTAGTGCCAGATATCATTAAACATAAAAAAAAAAAATGTATATTCGGAACACCGTTTGGGATACTATTGGGCCATATAGTACACAAACAAGGTTTACTAGTAGATCCTGCAAAGATTGCAGTAATTTTTAACTTGCCACCACTTAAAACAGTATGTTAGCTAAGAGAGACATTGGGACACACCAGATACTATAGAAAGTTCATCAACGGATACGCGCAGATTACTGCGGCAATGGAAAATTTGTTAAGAAAATATACAAAGTTTCAGTGGAATGACGATTGCCAACATGGTCTAGATACGTTGAAATAAAAGATGGTCACCGCACCAATACTAGTATTTCTAGACTGGGAAAATATATTTCACATACATGTAGATGCATCAGCCATAGCACTTGGAACCATCTTTGTGCAACCAGGAGCGAGAGACTTGGATCAACATATAGCATTTGTGAGCATAAAGCTATCAGAATCAGAACATAACTATAACACCATAGAGATGGAAGGCCTAGCTATGGTATATGCACTACAGAAGTTCATACATTACTTATTGGGGAAACACTTTAAGATGTTCACAAATCACTCAACCCTGAAATACCTAGTCAACAAGCCAGTGTTGGGGGGGAGAATCTGTCGATTGTTACTATTGTTTCAAGAATTTGACTTTAAAGTAATAGTCAAGCCATGAAAATTGAATGCAGGACCTGACCACCTATCAAGGGTCACAAAAGGGGAAGAACCTATGAATTTAGAGGACAAATTCCTGGACGCATAGTTATTTTCATTCCAGATCACTCACGATTACTTTGCAGATATCATTTAGTACTTGAGCACAAATATTGCGCCACAAGAGTATAAAACCGCACAGAAGAAAAACCCAGTAGTCCGAGCTATAGACTATCAACTCATCGTAGGACACTTATATAAAATCGGTGCAGATAACATCTTGCGAAGATATGTGTTAGAACATGAAAGACCAAGAGTTTTAGTAGAAGCCCATGAGGGGATAGCAGGAGGATTTTATGCAGGTAAAGCTACCGCGCAGAAGGTGTTGCGTGCAGGACTATGGTGTCTGACCATTCACAGAGACTCAAAGGAGTACTGCCAGAGATGTGATGCCTGTCAAAGGTTTGGTAAGCCCAATAGAAGGGACGAGATGCCATTACGACCACATATAACATTGTAGGAATTCGATAAATGGGCAATAGACTTTGTGGGACCAATCAACCCACCAACAAAAATAACAAAAGCAAAGTACATTATCACCATGACAGAATACCTGACAAGATGGGCGAAAGCAACACCAGTGAAGGATTGCAGTGCCGAAACAACAACACACTTCCTATTCTAACAAGTAATCACTAGATTTGGGTGCCCAAGATTTTTGATGAGTGACCAAGGCACACACTTCATTAACAACACTATCAACGCTATGATTGAAGAGTTTGAAGTCCATCATCAAAAGAGAACACCATATCACCCACAAGAAAATGTCACAGTAGAAGCATTTAACAAAATCCTTGAAAATGCATTGACAAAGATCTATAATGTCAACAAGGATGATTGGGACCTCAAAATACCAGCAGTACTGTGGGCATACAGGACCACGTGCAAGAAGCTAACAGGGCATACACCATTTAAACTGGTATATGGCCAAGAAGCAGTAGTGCCATTAGAATATTTGATACCCAGTTTGTGCATAACAACAATTACACACATGATGGAATGAGGCGCAGTACAGGAGAGACTAAATCAGTTGATGACCATGGAGGAAGATCGGATCTTAGCAGGGTTCCACCAACAAGTTCAGAAAGAAAGGGACAAAGCTTGGCATGAAAGACACATCAGGAAGAAAACTTTCAAGGAAGGAGATTTAGTGTTGATGTATGACAACAAATCCATTCAACACCTAGGAAAGCTCAGAATGCACTGGTTAGGACCGTACGAAGTAAAAACTATCACAGATGGAGGAGTTGTACAGTTGAAAGACTTAGCAAGCGCATAACTCAGAGGGATGATCAGTGGGAGCCGACAGAATCCATACAAGGATAGTCGGCCACCCACAAACTGAAAGTCACGGTGCAAAAAAAAAAAAACAGGATACTAAATGGTACGAATAGAGGTACAATGCGCCGAAGGGATAAGGAGCATGCACACTTAGGAATACAAACTCGGCGAGGAAAATTCCAATGGCCAGGTCATGATGGAAACAAGTGGGAAAAGCTAAGACGACAAAAGTAGTACGAAATGACAGAGTGATGTGGAATTGAATGTTAGAATGGACCAACATGACGTCGCATTAATTGCGCCAACTGATGACAACGAGGGAGAGTAATGGAAAGTAAGAAGGAACCGGAGGTGCATTGAATCCCTAATAAAGGTAGTGTCTTCTACAAGCTTCATGCGATGCCCATACAACGCACATACGCAGGAGCAAAGAGCCTATTTGCAAAAATAGAACAGACAGAGAGCAATAGAGGCTAAGGAGCATAGAGCGGATCTCACAAAGGTCACAAAGACCATTCAAACTCATCAAACGATAGACACTCACCACCATGGCACCACCAAAGCAAGCATAAACAAGATAGACTGCTAGACAACCCAGCGTTAGAACCAGGGCACGGGTACAATTTGAAGAAGGAGAACAACAGCCGTCGGAGATTGTTAATGTCGATGAAATCCCATCACCAGATACAACATTGATGAACCCCACATCCATGGTGGAAGAAACCCAACAGCTAGCACTTGAGGGCATGAATGTGGATATGCCGCAAGAAGAACAAAAGCAACATAACCAAGACACAGAAACCCTAAAGGAGGCACAACCAGAGAAAACCGAAGCACCTTTGAGAGTCAATGGGATGGCTACAAATCACGAAGCAGCAGTCGAACCAAACGAGTCTCAAACAACCGTGTTAGATCACCCACAGGAAGGAACAATGGAAGATGTCACTGGCTGGCTAGAATGGTATGCCGAAATATGACCATTGGAGGCTGGACCCTTGAGTCAGCCACTACTAAAACAGGACCAGCAGTCACTACCTAGGTCACCACGCAAGAAACCTATCGCAGCCATTGTTTTGCTACAGATACCAGAAGGGGTATGGGTGAAATCAGACTTGTTGGGTCATGTCGAGAAGCTAAAATACTCGGACCACGATGTAACAGACACGGGCAAGTTCCCGAAATTCACAAAGAGGGTATACCTATAGACTGTGGGCGTAAACGCAGTAGAGGAACCAGTTGATAAACCATTCCAGTGTGTAGAAAGATTGGAAAAAATGGGGATTTTATGTCTGCTAGACCTACCACACTTTGGCAGAGGACAATACGCAAATAGTTGCATCAAAAAATTGATGGCGGTCACCCATGGTGGGGATATATGGTTAGACAAGCTCGTCTCGATAGACGTAGATCTCATTGTGCACATTACGGGGCTTCCATCCTGGGGCATGGATCTCATACAATTTATCGATGACAAAACCAAGGAGAAATCACTAGCAGAAGAGATGAAAATTAAATATGGCACTGACAGGGGGATGGGAGGAATCTTCATCAAAAGAATCAACGATGCCGCGACAAAAATGGTTGCCAAAATCTTGGCCTGCAAGATGCTTAGGAAATTTTGCAGAGAGGAAGTCCCAGCTGGGGTTGTCGCAGTCGCAGCACTATGTGCCGAGGGAACCACAGTTGGCTGGGCACCCTATCTTTTGAATTTTTTTCTGGATGATTACAAGGATGCGCAGGATTTCGAAATGAAATTTCATTACTCATGGCTACTCATACTAATATCCTTCATGGGATGGAAGGAACCGAGATATGTATCTTTCGCTACCAGACCCAAACACAATCATGGAGCGAGATATCTATTGTTGGGTGCCACGTCTGACGCCAGGAATAGAAAGATGAACGGATCCATATTCGAAGGATACCTACGCGATTTACAGGAGGCCATCAACAACCTCTGGAGAATAACACCACAAGAGATCGCGCACTATCGGGACATCGCCAACTTCAAGGCCACACGACATGCGATGTGGATATAGGCGTGGAAGGACCCCAATAAATAGTGGCTACAATTGTGCTACTGCATCACGGAGGGTGACATTGACATGATTATCATGGATTGGGAGGACGACTAGAAGATCCCAGTCCTCACCCAAGACTTTCTTGAAAGGACAACAGAAGAGGAGGTAGGGCAGGAAGAAACACAGCCTCAGGAAGTTCCAGTGCCCAAGAAACGAAGGACAGGCCAAACAAAGACAAAGAAAACAAACGAAGGGACAGCTAAGACGGGGACCCGGAAGGGGAAGAAGGATAATATGCAGTCGGCCAAAGAACAACAGAAATAGGCCGAGGCTGCACAGGGGAATACACCAAGTCCCAATCCCTAAGAACCAGGCCTTAATAAGAGACCATCTACTCAGATGAGGGGTGTGCACAAGAAGATGAAGGCACAAAGAACACCTCCAGAATACACGATCACGGAGGATGATGCAGAAATGATAGCCCGAATGGTTCAGGATTGTATATCCGAGGATTTTGACAATGTTGCGCACCACAGGGACATAATTCAAGAGGAGTTGGCAGACATGCGATAGTTCCTCAAGAATATTGGGGAAGCATAGGCAGAAGGAAACAACATAGGAGTAGGGCCATCAACCTCACAGACAGGAGAGGAATCTGGAGCAAGGGAGCAAGATACAGTCCACACAATACTGCAACCGAGTGCAACATTCCACATTACACCACAATACCGCAACCAAGTGCAACATTCCACATTACACCCAACATGTTGTGCATGGACGATATCATGGGGTAGACACCCCTAAAGGACTTAGCTCAAATCCAGTTGGTATTGTCGCAGATACCATCTAAAGATCTACACAAATTATAGGTTAGCGTTACCCAAGAGGTACAGTCTCATGCACACACAAACTTAGCCGAATTACAGCAGGCAACGGAGAAGCGGGACACGCTGGAATTAATATGTGAGTAGACTAAGATGGAGACCCAAGAGGAAAGGGAGTGCGTGAATGGGATGGAATGAAAAGTGACAGGAACTTATGAGAAGAATCCAAAAACCATGCAGAGGGATGTACTCACAGCAACAAAGAAGATTGATCAGATTGCGCAGGCAATCGATCAATACCAGAAGGAGATCGAGAATCTTTGTGAGCAGCTAACACCCACCACTCCACCAGAGGTAAGGGAGCAAATGAAGCAGGAGGCAGAAGAGCAGCTACAGGAAATAGAGCAACATGTCAACACAACAGCCGACTTGTTCAAAAAAGCAACACAGCTTTGAACAATGTTAGAAGAGGACCAACAATTCTAAAAGTGGGACAAGGAAGAAGAAAGGATAAGTGCATCTATCCAGGACCTTAAGCAGAGGCAAAAGACAATGTCCATCATGGAGTGCATCAAAGGGGCGCGGGACATGAAGAAACTGCAAGCAGAACTCACCACTGCGCAAACACAGAAAAAGGAGTGTCGGGCTCAAATGGAACCGCTTCAAAAGTGCATAGCAGAAGTCATTGCATAGGTAGAGGAAGTGAAGGAACATATAGCACAGACCCAGGAAGAATGCGCAGGATTGATCAATGATGAAATTGTAGTCCAAATAGTAGACACACTCAAGGAGAAGACTATGCAGGTGCAAACACAAGTAGCGGAGCTCAAGGAGAAGTTCTAGGTGATCACTAGGGACATCGAAGAAGCACATAAAGGTTAGGTGGCTCAGGATGAGCCATGTGTCAGTGTTGGGGGCCTATTGGGGGCCTGTTAGGGGAACGCCAAAGTAGAAAGAAAAGCAATTTTGGGAAAGAAGGCATGCATGAGGAAAGCGACAGTTGGAAGGGAGAGCAGCACGCATGCATGCAGGGAAGACCTAACGATATTAGGGTTAGGGTTTTTGAAATATATTGTAATGGCTGAAGGGCCAAAAACGTATAAGTATAGATACCTAGGTCTCATAGGGGGCTGCTAGTTATTAGTGGTTGGTTAAGATACGGAAGCGGATGTGATGTTATATTTTTGTTGTATGACCTAATTTTGTAAGCTATTGAGCTGGAGAGGATCAAAGAGGGTATATCTTGAGGGTTAGATCGCAGGCTGAGGAGCCTGGTGCGATCTAGTCTGCCTCATAAGAGATCTTACCCACTGAGGAGAGTTGTAAAGCGTGCAGCATTGTAATGAAGAACCACTATAATAAAAGAGCTAAGAGCCAGATCTTTGTGGACGTAGCTCAGGAGGGGGTGAACCACAGTAACATCTGTGTTATGTGATTGAATGCATGTGTGTCTTTATTGTGTTTCAGTAGATATTGATAAGCTAAATGAATGAGTTAGTATATTTCCTACATAAATCGTGATAACAATGTAGTGCATTAATAAGTTGTAATAGAACTCTCAGCATACCATTATCAGATCTCTCACTCAATCCTAGGCTGAAAACACATGAGTATCGTAGCCACCCATTAAGACTATCTTGGGTGAGACTACACAGTGCACTATGTGCGTTGCATTGCCTTCTGGTTAACCAGGAGGGCCGATAGTTTTATAGGCTTTGTTGGAAACCCGAGCCGACATGAACCTTGGGTCACTCAATATGAACTTAGATAGGAAGTAAGTAAACCAACAGTATACTAAATCATTGTTGTTGGCACCTTTGTCACCTAAATTCGGGTGCCTCCTCCCTAGACCAATTATCTACTTGTTCTCTGCCTACACTCTCCAACTTTACTATAATTGGGAAAACCTTTGAGATGTTTTAGCCCAACTCAAAGTTAGAAATAAATTCAAAACCAGGGCACTCTTAAGAGGAGAAATCGATAAAAATTCATGGGTCCTTCTCTGATATTTACTCTAGCCTCACCTTTCTCAATAGTATCCTCCCTTCTTCCAACCCCAAACCCTTATTTATATAAAGAAAATATGGTTAAGATATATGAGGGTGGGAGTTAGGGTTTGCATAGGTGTATGGATCCCATGACTTCCACTAAGGAGCATACATTAATGCATATTTATTATTTTTAATTTTTTTCAGCATGCACCTACATGTTTCTTGATGACAATTCATAAATGTATGAGAAATATCTTTAGAGAGGAAAAGAAAGTAATCAAAGACCTATAAGTGGCCAATAATATGCTTCTAGTCAAAAGTGACCAAATATATCTATAACACCATTAAATCTACATGAACTTAGATTACTAACCATAAGTGGGTCAACTCTAACATAAGAAATCCTCATGGAGAAAAGAGAGGATGGTTAGAGAAGAATAATAATAAGAATTTAGGGTTGAGCTTTTAGGAAACAAACATGAAACTCTACTTAGAACACAAGATGGAGTAGCTAGYAAAAGTTACCTCCATTCTAAGAAAAAAAAAGAAATCAGTGAACAATAGAATTGTAGATACCTACAAGCCACTAATTAATTACATGAKAAACTATAATGGAAATTGAGAAACAAAGAAAACCTCATTTTCATGGAAAGAAAAAAAAAATTGAATTATAARGATTTGGAAGCAAGTACCCTGCCATGCTCATTGTCCTTATGTCTCCCAACCACTGCAAATAGATATTGTGCCAAAAAAAACCTTAATAAAAAAATAAAATGAGAGGAGAGGTTAGCTCTAAACCTACATCATCTTCCTTCCCACAAACTTTAATTTGAAATGAAATCTCCAAAACCCTTTCTCTCGAATCCCTTTCTCTCTATCTATACTTTACTTTTTTGTGGTTGCTGTTAATTTTACTTTAGAAGAGGTAATACTGAATATTTTTTTCTAGTTTTTTTTAATAGAAAGTTGTTGTTTGAAATTCTTCCTATTTGTCAATTTTCTTTATTAATACCGTGGAAACGGACACGAGTGGGACCTGAGTGATAGTTTGAATCAGGGGCAAATTCCTGCTGTCTATCAATTTTTAATTAAAACTGTGGAAATTGACATGAGTGGTAGTTTGAATCAGGAAAGACTTTGATAAGTAAATTCATCTTGTCTGTCAATTTTCTTTATTAAAACTGTAGAAATATGCTTGAGTTGATGGACACTGAAATTATCAAAACCTTCAAATTTAACCAGCAATTTAATTTTGAAATTCCTATAGTTTTTGGTACTGTCCACCCATCACCACAGAGATATTTCCTTTAATCTCCCAGACACCCATTTGACTTCAAATCCGTCCACGGCAAACAAATTTGTGACCAAGTAGCCGTGGGCTGAACGCCAACTAAATCGCTCTCTTTCTGGTTTCCACAATGAGGACAATTTTTCCGTTTATTGGAATTGTTAAACTCTCAACCCATTTGTTGTCTGAATTAAGAAATTGTGATCTTATTATATGGAAGTTGCAATTTCATCAAATTCATAAGTATAATAAAAAAAAATATATATTTTTTTTATGAAGTTGCAATGTTTTGGATATTTAGCTCATCAAAAATCTATATATAATTAAAACAACATTTTTGTCTAATTAGAGATCAAACATAATTAAAACGGCATTTTCCTCCACAATGACAGATCTTTGTAGGTCCAAATAACTACACATATAATAAGATATAGTTTAACATTTAGAAAGCGCCGATTAATTATGCTTTTGCTCCACGAGTCCATCCTTGATCACCTTCTTTTTGTACTCACTGGATTGAAGATCCACCATTCTGATATCATTAATCCTATTGATCCTTTCTGAACATTTTGATTAGATAAAAGCATGCACAAGTGAAGGAAATTGCACAGAACGGGCCGTAGAAGATGAAAAATAACAGCGTGATGATCATAACATTTGCACCCACATTAGCGTCGGAAGCCATGGCCGGCCTATAGAAGCTATCCGATCTCTCAGGTCTGGTGGGCCGATTATCCATGGATACAGCCCTTCTGTATTCTTTAGCTTTACACTGATTATGCTTGTGCTCAGGATCGATGTTTTTGGGCTTCACAGCGTTAGGAGAAACTGTGGCCCAGAAGTCGGTTGGGTTCCCATGAGCTCTGAGAGAGCTGGTGGGCGCACTCACAGTAAGAGCCGAGGGAGGTGGGCCTCTTCTACTGCCGTCTTCCTGCTCTGCAATCGCTTCCTGACTAGTGTTATTAGGATTTCTGTAAAGCGCTGCCAAGAATGAAGCCCCGGTCACAATGAATTTCACCAACATCGCGCTCACACCCAAAACCCCCAAGGCCGTTTTCTTGAGAAACCGAGACCATGGAATGACCATGCTATGGTTCCTCTCATCCAATACGGAAATCGAAATACTCTCAGACTCGCCAATAATATCATTCCCTTCATCCTTTCTCAATTCCCCACCCGTTTCGTCATTATTATTCTCAGAAGGTCCCACGATCGAAACCCCGGCAGGATCCCCGCCACTGTTTTTCCTCCT
>ML797265.1:339473-381798 GCA_009831015.1 Picea engelmannii | reverse complement strand
ACAAGTTGTTATCCTTTACACTGCAGTGTGGGATAAGTTTGGGGCTGCAACCTTTTGTTTGCTATCTAGCTATGACAGCGGCCTTCAATCTCTGTTGTGTGATGTGTAAGTTATCCTCCTTGTTGTGTTGAAACCCTAGAGTACTGCCTCCTATCTCCTGCAGAAATCCTTTGATACTATCTTCTTGTGTAAGGGTTTTGATACTTTCATCTGGTTGAGGGTTTCTAGTTCTATTTTGTGGCAAGAAAATTCCTTCATACATTGGCAAGAGATCCATGATAGATCTATTGAACTGAACCTTTGTCTGAGCATACCAAAAGGGTTCTACATCTCTCAGTGTTATTGTTCTTACTTCAGAGGTGAGGCTGCTGTACCAGGTAAGAAGACAACTCATCACCTTCAGATCTGGGATCTTGTTGCACTTTATTATTGTTTGATCTACTGTATCATTCTTGGATCTGAAATTTTAAATATTGATCTAGCTCTATAGTTGACTTATTGTTTATTATCAGAATGATCCTAGATCTATAGATCTATGCAATATCATTGAGTTTTTCTTGATCTGCTCTTTGATAATATTGGTAGAGTTCTAGTTTATTATATAGTAGATCTGAGTTCTTATTTCTATCTTCAAATCTAATCTTTACTTAGTTTGTTGATATTTCTCTTTAGATCTTCTAGATCTGAAGTCCAGTTAAAGTGTTTTGAACTTGTTGATCCCTAGATCAAATTGATTTATCTACTGAAATTAAAAAGATACTATTGTTCTGCAATTTACCCTAAATCTAACAGAAATTAATACAATTTTTAGGGATTTATTTATTCTCTGAGATCCCTGTAGTATTTCGAGGTATCAGGGGTCTTTTTTTGTGTTTTTAAACCTTGTTTTTGCGGGCATGGGTTGTTTTTGTGGTCAAATTTAAGTAAGTAGAATTCACAGGAATAATTGCTTACTTGTACAACAATTTTGAAGAACTTCAGCAGCTATGGGGAGCTTGTAATTTATAGCAGGCGTTATGACGAGAACAAGTATCAAAACATAAAAAAAACGCGTAAACATACAGAGCCCTAACTGTTGATGCGCTTACTGTAAACGAACATCTATAGATAGAAGATGAAAGATGAGAAACAACAGATCACGACCAGATATTGAACCCCTTGCGTTTTTTCTTCACTAGTGTAAACTTATTCTCGTGACTAGTTATAATGGGTTTTTCCTTCTATCACATCCAAATTCGTTTAATAAACAATACTTCAGTAAATGAGATGATTGGTAGCGCAATTTATGAGTAATGAGGAAACCCTTATCCTTAGATGAGAGGGTGTACACTCTTAGAGGCAAGAGAATTTTTTCCCTCCTCTTGTCTGACGTCCATTGTCATTTTTCATACTTTAAAGTGACACCTCRGTATTTTATCGATATCCATGGATGGCAACATGTGATGTTTTTGTTGTTGTTGTGCATTAGCAAAAACGGGTTGTCAATGTTCATTCGAAGCAACATTTTTTTGTAGGGCCGACTGTATTTTATTCAATCTGTTTAAGGGTTGTATTTTATTATAACCCTTCAACAAATTATATGTTTTCTATTACCATATTATATGTTTTCTATTCACGTAATCCTTAAACTCTAGAAAACATTATATGTTTTCTATTACCATATTTAAAAAAAACACTCTAATAAAGAACTGTATTCACATACATCAAACTTAAACGACTATCTAGTTATTTGCCATTCTTTTACAGGTTTTCACACCGCCAAAACCCTAAACTGAACACCAACCAATATTTCAGTTGACTAAACCCAAAAACCGATAAAAACATAGCAGAGAAGACTTCAAGCAAGCAGAAGGATTCCGAGCACGTTCAGATAAAACCCTAATTGATCTAACAAACGGATCCAGGATAAGCCCTCAAAGACCCGTTTATTCAAACCCTAAACCCCAACAGAAACCCCGCAGATCCGATAACCCAGACCTCAATAAGAAGAGATGCAAATCAAATTTCTGGTTAAATTCAAAACCCTTACAAACAATCATTAAATGCGGCCCAAAACAGACCAGTGCAGACAAAACCCCAACAGATCTATGGACCCAAACAATACAAAGCCGTTGAAATCCACCAAAAAAGCCCATTAATGAAAGAAAAACTACCATAACAAACGTCAGAAATCAACGCACCTCTAACAGCTTCGCAGCAGCGTAGGGAGAAGAAAGACTCGCACAAGATGAAGAGACCTCCCTCCTTAGCTTTGTTATCAATATATACTGGTCATAGAACCTCCACCCACCAAGCACGTCGCAAATTGTTATCAGGGTTCGAAATTGAATCCGTCACAGCCCGTCAAAGGCCTTCCAACACGTCCCAGAAGTACGATTGAAAAAATACACATCTAAAAAAATGTCTATCTTTGTTTTTGCTAATTTTTCAGGAAATGGAAAGTAAACTTTGGAATTTCACAAGAAGGGTAGAAATTTTAAGGTCCATGACTCCGTTATATAATTTGGTCAGACTCACTAATCACGATCCCAATTCCCGACTCCGAGTGACGAATCACCTGGTTCGTGTAATCACTGCCCCGTCTTCACTGGTTTCACTTATTACATGGTGATTTGCATTTGAGGAAAAGATTGTGTTGCGCGAGTCCCCGACAGTGATTAAATTTGAAGTGCTGGTTTAAATTTCAGTTAAGAATATATAATCATTCGTTATAAAAATAATTAAATATAATTGTATTTTAATTGAAGAGTGTAAATTAAGTTAACTTTTTATTAAAAATATGAAAAATAAAATAGTATCTTTTTAAATCTTTATAATATTATATAGTTTTAAATAAGATAGTCAATAATAAATTTAAATATAATAACATAGATAACTTTTGTTTCATTTTTTTATTTTTTTTTGTTAGTTTGTCTGTGACATGTGGGACTAATCTGTGGTTAAGAAATCGTAACTCAGGGGCATTTAAGTCGTCAAAATCACTTAGGGATCGCACTCGGCCTGAGTCACACCAATCCTTAACATGGTTGGATTTTTTGTCCCCGTAGGTTTCGAACCGATGATTTTAACATCACGGAGCGCTTTAACAGCACACTCTGTCACCGACTGTCCTACACCTCGGGGACAACTTTCATTTCATTTTAATACCACATTGTTAATCTTTAACTAAATAAAACTATGAAAATTTCTTGGATGACAAAATTGTCTTAAGAATTTGGTTGGTGTCTTTAAGGTAATTTGGTTGGTGTGGTTGACATACTTGGGGTTTGGTAAGAAGTAAGGTAATGCTCAAGGGTGAACTATTGGTGTTGCTAGGGGAAGAAATAGGTTGATTCTCAAGTCTAATCCATTAGGCAGAAACAAAATGTGTTTGAACTCCTTAAATGAAGGTTTCCATCAACAATTAATGCAAACTAAAAGATCTATATGCAACACAACACACCATCTTAGCTATCTAACCATATTTTAATGAAGGCTATTTGTGAACAAAATGATCATGGTAACCAACAAGAAAAGGGAAAATGGAAGTTTTGAATTTAGGTACAACATCATCAACATAAACCATTTTGTGGATACAAGTGGAGAAAAACAAACCAAATTACGGATGCAACTAAAGAAAAACAAGCATTATGATTTGAGTCTCGTTTGAAATTCCAGGACATCAATTTCCACAAATTTTGTGCAAGAAGACATGGATTCAAATGGAAAATAAAAACTTAAACACAAAAGCCAACAGGTAACGAATAATGGACAGGCAATTAGGTCAATAATTTTCTATAACAACTCTTCTATCTTTTTTTATAAAATAGAGGGTAATAGTATGCGTGCGTAATAAATGAGAAAAACCTCGAGTGAAAATCTTTTAAAGTTGATTTGATAGTGTTTTTCCTCTTCAAACTCTCAGTCTTCACCAACATCCCTCCACAATCTATCTACACCTACAGGCACATAATTAATTATATTTAAACACTAAATCAAATAAACAAAAATGCAAATATAGATTATATAAACCATGCAAGTAGCTTTCATACCTCCTCCACCCACTTCACATCATGTGCCTTGTTTGGTGTCCACCCACTCTAACTGAGAGAAGGTGGGTAGAATTGGGCGTCGATGGCATTGGGAGAGGGTTATTCTTGCTTAAATGGAAAAAAATCCCTATGAGGAACCATTACTGGCAGATCCAAACCATGCAAAAGTCATTTTAATGCATGGTTTCAACCTCCCCTTCACTATTCGAAACAATTGTGGGTTCTCAAGTATCCATGCATCATGTCCAATGCAATGTTTGTCGAGGTAGCTTTAGGGTTGTTATTCATGGCTAGTAAATAAAAAATATATTAAATCCATACAATTCTGGATAAAGTAGAACAAAACGGAATTGTAAAATTCATATATTTATGTTTAAAAAATATTTCTATACAGTTCACTTTTGGATAAAGCAGAACAAAACAGAACTGTAAAATTCATATATTTATGTTTAAAAAATATTAAATCCATACAGTTCTGGATAAAGCAGAACAAAACGGAACTGTAAAATTCATATATTTATGTTTTATTTGACTTAATTATTAAGGAGAATCCCATAACAAAAGGTAGTGTGGAATGAAAATCGAAGAAAAGAAAACCCTAACAAGGTAACCATGTGAAAGAGATAGACATCGTTGTTGCTTCTATTTTTTGTTGGACATTTAAAGTGAATGATTGTGTAAACCATAATTTCTACTCCAATGCGGTCTCTCAAGTCAAAAAAACATATAGAACCTTGAGGAGATGACGAGTTTCGAACCATGAACTCCCAAGATGTCGAAATCTCTTTCAATGCATGTGTTGCGATCGATCGTTTGTTATATTTCCTCAAACATAAACTCAACAACACCTTTCCACGTGATCAATAAACCCTCCCTCTCCCCACGATGCCCTCGAAGGGAGGCATTCGAATTCCAACCGATCCCCGGTGCGAACGACGAATCATTCGTTGTTCAAAGTTGAAATCATACTTCATCCTGCATTGCAAAACAATGTCAATGCATCTTCAAATTCAAATAAACAAATCAACAGATTGTCAAATTAACTTAATTGTTGGTACCAAGAAGTGTTCCTATTCCTGCAAGCAACCAAAGACAATTTGAAGAAAACAAGGAGAAAGAGGTTCCACCGAGATTTGAACTTGGGTTATTGGTTTCAGAGTCCAGGAAATGGCATAAATATTACCATGAAGAAGTGAGTAAAGGTTACTCATTGGCATGTATTCATAGACCAAAATTTTTTCCTCCTGGGAGATGTAGCAGGTCTTCAATGAAAACAGATTCTTATGGCTCATCTTGGCCATCCTATTAATTTGATGAATGAATTTCCTCGATGAATTCCCTGGGTTCAACAACAACTTTCGTTGCATGCTTTACTACAATCAACGTTCCCAATCACAGAATAGCCTTGTAGGCAACCCCGACGCATCCCCAAAAACCTATGTAGACGCCCTCAACAAATCTTCAAAACTAAGGGGAAAATACAAGGTTGTTTTTTATCTTCTCAAGATCCAGCAGAGAAATTGAATAATCATCCTTAGAGGTTGATTTTTCATCTTCGCTATTGTCAGGGGTTACAGGATTACTCTTCCCCCACAAAACTACAAAAATAACAACAATCAAACTAGTCAAATAGGCATTGTCATGCCTAAGATCTTTCCTACTTGGTGCTTTTTGCGGAGTGTGTTATCTGGCTGCAGCTGGGGTTCACCCCAAAGACTGTTTCCAAAAAATGAATCAGGGAGGATTTCTTCAAGTTATCAGGCACGAACCCGATGAGATTATTGTTGGATACATTGAATTTGAGAAGACTAAGTAGGGACTCGGGAGTCCCAGAACCTCCAAGTTGATATCCAGATTCAGTAGCAGATCTGCACGATTTAATATGCATTTACCATGCATAGAGCCAGGACATTGTGGTCTGCGTTAATTAGTCACTCCGCCGCCATAGCCCTTATCTTTATCCAGGTTGTCACACATAATCCATTTAATATGCAGGTTTTATTTATGAAATAAGTACGGGTGACGGGAATTGTCTCCCTTCTAATGGAATTTTAGCATCTACGTAGCACTTCTTTTAAAACTGATAAAAATAAAATTCATCTTTTCTTTTACGTGCAAATTTTCGAGGACACTTCTGGGACGGGCCAAGGACCCTTTGACGGGCTATGAAGGGTTCAATTTTGAACCATGGTCCTAAAGCATACATATAGAAAAATAAAAATAAAGTACAACATAAAGGCTCGATATTAAAAATAGTGAAAATAGGTGGATGTGCATTAAAGGCGGCTGACCTGTTGTCTTCATCAACAAAAGATAATCTATCACCACAACTATAGGAATGTCAACAATGGACATAATATTTCATTTTAAAGAAATTGGTTTTGTGTACTTCCAATTGCGGCCCATCATCGTAAGCCATCCTTGATCACCAGAGAATAAATGACAATGAATTTGCACACATGAAAATAGCTACACATTGCAAGTGGCAATATTATGAGGACATTCTTTGGACTTGCTAGGTCATGGGTGCGCCTTCCTCGTTTTTTTAGAGGAAGGCTTGATTTGTTTGGGAAAATATTTGTGCACCGTAGGAGCGATTGTAGCAAACTAGAGCAGATCACTGGAATCTTTTCAAGGAAGAATTTGTTGTGAAGATTGACAAATTCATCAGCAGGCATGAAATACATCATAGTTGGTTCAACCATAGCGTTATAATCCATGGTCAATTATGTTGTTGCACGAGAGACTACTTGCTCTGGTAAAGATAGTGCATGCAGAAACAAGACAAAAGCTCTTCATCTAAAAATTTGGGCAATCGCTTCTATTTTTGTGGTAGGTACTATTGGGGTATGTTTCCCTGGTGTGGGATGAACTTTCTCTGCTTTAAGGCCTAATAGGAATAAATTATTTGCCATTGAGGATTTTGTTGCATGTGTGATTCTTGCTATTGGTTTCGTCCATGTTCTTCCTATTGCCTTTGATTCTCTTACAAGTGAATGCTTAAGTCTTAATCCATGGGGAAACTTCCCCTTTGTTGGTTTTATAGCAATGATGGATGCAATGTGTACTCTTATGGTGGATGCTCTAGCCATTGGTTACTACGAGCGCTCTCACTTTAAAAATCAAAATAGAGGGAATCATATCCTAGTAATGACAACAATTCACAACATGAGAATCATCTTCATGCACATTCACATGCTACAAATGGCCACACCCATGGATCCAATACTATAGGTGAAGATTCCAGGATTCGTCATCGTATCATTTCCCATGTAGAAATCTAAACTTTGAACTCTCAAGTGCAACTTTCAATGACAATATTTTAATATGTAAGTGGGAATAAATAGTCGATGAGTTGTTTGGTGGGTTCAATGAGCATTTTGAGTTTGGGCTTATGTATGCGGGAATAAATAGTTGTAACTTGTTTGGGTTTGAGTTTGAGCAGAGCAAGGGTTTTAAAAGAAAGTATTTTCAAATTTCGAGGTCAATGGGTGACCCCAAATACTTGAAGCCCTCAAAAATTGTGGTCAGTGCGTAATCGTTCGGTCTATGCATAATCGTCCTCCATATAATAGATAACAAAACAGGAAGTGCATTGTCGAATCCCAAATGATGCTCTAAAAGAAGATTTTGAAAATGGTCAGTCAGTGATAACCTAATCATACACATGGTAGAGAATTGATAGTTTTCAAAACCAGATATAGAAATAAAAGATTTGTTGTTGCATGCATTTTGCAGATAACTAATTACTACGACATCCATGGAAATGGCGACAACGATGTCCAGTCCTCACCTCTCGAGTTTCGACTCCTCTCCTAGCAAACAATGATCAAATTTGAAGTCATCATGCTATAGTACAATAAGCTAAGACACTCCAAATGTCTCTTTTTGTACATGAAAAATATGGTTAACGTTTAGGTTTTTAATCTTGTTTATAGTTTCTTCATAGTCACCATTTTAGTCAAGGTGGAAATTGGATCGGGAGATTAATGTACCGGTCCTTGGAAATTAATGCAACCACCATGCCACTATTCAGAGCAAAACCAGAAAACAAATGCCTTGGAGGGTCGCAGACAATGGGCAAACGCACAAAACAATTTTTTCCAACCATTATTCAAAACCAAAAGCTTTTAGTATCCAAGTTTGCAGTTTTTTATTGTTTCTAGTTTGAAATAGGAAAAATACAGTGTTTGTTGAGTTATTGATTGAAAATGTAATGTTTTATTTAAGACATTTTTTTATGAAGTCTGAACTCAATTTATTGTTGTCATTTGAAATGTAATTTTTTTGAAAACTTTTCAACCTGGAAGCGCTGCATGAATATATACCCTTCTCACTGAAATTAGGACCCACCCTTCAAATTTGATCATTGGTCGCAATGCGTTCTTAGGGTTCCTTCTTTGTCGTATAATGTTGCATTCGACGACTGACGCTTGTAGTTTTGGATAGCCATCCAATCTCAGCTCCGACGGTTCATGAAATATAAACCTTTTGGAAAAAAAAATATTAAAAAATCCCTTCGGACACCTTTTTCTTTTTCTTACAGGGTTTGGCTGCCGACAACACCGGCCAGCCACGAGGAAACTTTAGATCATATTTAACTTTGGAATCTAAATTTAAAAACTTATTATCGTTGTTTTATGGCATTTCGGGTTTATAATAAAGTTTTAATTGTTATTATTTTTTTTAACTTCTACTATACATATAATAAAGTTTTATTATGAAAAGTTTTAATTTTTAATTTTTTAGTTTTATTATAAATAGTTTCAGTTATCATCACATGAGATATTAGTTTTTTTATATATTATTTAGATTGAATAAGACCTAAAATTGTTTTTAATTGACTAAGAGTTCATATTCTTTAGATATAAGGAAACAAGTTTATGTCCCAAGATTTAGAGGCATGTGGAAGTATACCCCTATCCCCTTAGGAACCACTAATAAGTCATTTCAAGTGGGGTGATTTTCTTTGAATAACTTTGATAAATCAACTAGCGTTCACGAATAGTAATTAACAATAATCTTCCTAGGTGCCCACTCACAACTAAAATATAATAGATTTTACCATCTTAAAAAAATTTAAAACCAATAAAAAATTAAAGTGGAGTTATTAATTTGGTTATATCTCATCACAACCACTAAATTATAGTTCAAATGATAATATTCTAGATTTTAAATCACTTTAAAGTTAAAAATTGCTTAGGATGTATTTCCTTCTTTTTTAATCATGGGAATTGGTAACCCATTGGAGTAACTTGGACTCTTATTCTATCTCAAACTCGTATGTCGTGTTCCATCATTGCCAAGATTTCCCCCTCTTATAAAGCCTTCACTTTTCCCCTCACAAGCAAACTCATCCTTGGCACACGATGCCTCAGAGTGCATTCAAAATGTTTACCCCCCTCTACAAGAATGAGATTTGAGTTTTACTTCGACATATGTTGTGAAGGTTGAAGGGAAAATGAATGACACGCCTAGTATGCTTATGTTGTCTCGTTATTTGGGTTTGATCACGATATAGTGTGTTATAAGTCAGGAAGGCAGGGTTCTTCCCTAAGTTACAGGTGTTACGGTTGGCGACTTGCAAGACATTTGGTTTTCGGGCTTGTAGAAATCTATGAGAGTGGGTAAGAAGTCATGTGCATATAGTATATTGTTTTTAAGGAGTTGGATGCCATATTAATATATGTATTTTAAACAAGTGCAATTAGATTCTCTCATTGTTGTTTGACAGAGTTTATTTTATGCATAGTGCAGCGACTTATGTTGCGTTGCTGGTTTTTATCAGAAGCAAGTCAAGTCACAAAGGGGTTGTTACAGAGACTGTGTAGGCTAAACATGGAGAGAAGGTGTGTTGTTTTGAGGTTGTATTGTTCACTTTGTTTTTGTGTTGCTTGATGCGTTTATCTACCGTGTCATCTATTATGGTTAAGAAAGACAGAGTTGTTCTGAATTTCCAAGTACTATGAGCTGCAAGTTGCAGGAGTTCTAATTTTAGGGTTTTAGGACAAAAAGAATCGGAGTTAAGCATAAACAAATATGGTGTGTCTTTGTCAACTTGCATTTGTCTTCTTATTTTGCAGTTGTTTGATGCTATGGAGATAGTGCAGGTATGAAGTTAGGGAACAATGCATTATTTTGCATGTGTTGTAGCAATGTTGTTTTTGGGTTTGATGCATTTTCATACGGTGCTAGGGATTGGTTGCTTGGTGCATTGCACTGTGTTCCATTTGTTTTTCTTTTTGTTTGTTTTTTTAATCTGCCGGGGGGGGTTGATGGTAGTATAAACAGGTAGAGTTTAGAAAGATGGGCATTTTTTAGGTTGTCCAGAGGCTTTTTCTATGAACATATGATCGCACTGGGTGCAACTATGTCTTGTGCACCTTGGCAATTGGCAAAGGAATATCGCTAGTAGAGTTAGCACTGTGTATTTTCAATGCTTGTGAAAAGAATTAATGTTGGTTATCATCGTGCAATTTCGTACCTTTGCATGACGAATTGTGATAGGGGATGTAATTTGGACGATATCTTAGTCATTTGCCCGGTGTTGATGTTGTCAAATTTGCAAGCAAAGGGCAGTGATTTAGAACTGTTCCCAGGTGAATGACATGCTTTTTTCAAGTCCAATAACTATTGTCAGGGCACTATCAAAGTGCAGAAGGCCAGATGTTATGAATTCTTCGAGCAGTCCACAGATAAGCAATGCGGGAGGATGACCTGTGCAGGTTCTTCGCACAAGGCTTAAAAATAGATTGTCTTAAATAGAACAAGTATATTTATGCCGATTGCAGAAGTGTCGAGGCAACTAAGCATGACAATGCCAAACCACAAGAAATATAAGATGGGTGTTTTTCAAATTGTACAGAGGCTTTTGCTATGAACATATGGTCGCACTAGGTGCAATTATGTCTTGCGCACGTCAACAGTTGGCAGAGGGATATCCTTATTTTCAATTGATTTGCTTTATCTCAAGTTCATTAGGTATAAGTGAATGAAGAAGCTTATGCAAAAGGGATTCATTCTACCCTCTAGATACTCTTTAGTACCTCAATGCTTTTGATAAAGAAAATTGGTAGTTTTATGAGAATGTGTTTAAACTATCCACTCTCTGGTCTTGAATAAGTCACCATAAAAATATCAATGCAATGAGAAAAATCATAGGGGTGTGAATCACAACAAGGGAAAGTTTGTGAGCGAGCAATACCAAACTCCCAAGCCACAATAACATTGTAGATGCCTAAAATGCATGGAGTTACCTTTGGCCCCTAATCTTCACAAGCTCAAAATAAAAAAATTGAATAGTGTAAGTGGTGTGGCTATATCTCAATATCAATTTGAGAAGTGATTGCCACTGAGTTAAAATTAAAAGTAAGGATGTGCCGAAAATAACTTTTACCACTACAGATGGACATAATGTGTTCTTTCAACTTCTTGGTGATGCTCTCTAACCTTACAAATGTTCCAACCACATTCAAGATTAATGAATAACGTTTTACCTCATCTTCATAAATTCACGTGTTGTGTTTTTAGATCATGTCTTGGTCTATAGCAGGAACGAGGAAGAAACTAAAACACATTTAGAACTCCCTAAATGCTAAGTTGTATGCCAAGCATTCAAAATATGATTTCTTTGAAAAGCTGAAGTGATTGGACACGGATTGAATAAAATGCAGTCGGCCCTGCAAAAAAAAGTTGCTCTGAATGAACATTGACAACCCATTTTTGCCAATGCACAACAACAACAAAAACATCAGATGTTTCCATCCATGGATATCTATAAAATACTGAGGTGTCACTTCAAAGTATGAAAAATGGCAATGGACGTCAGACAAGAGGAGGGAAAAAATTATCCTGCCTCTAAGAGTGTACACCCTCTCATCTAAGGATAAGGGTTTCCTCGTTACTCATAAATTGCACTACCAATCATCTCACTTATTGAAGTATTGTTTATTAAATGAATATGGATGTGATAGAAAGAAAAAACACATTATAACTAGTCACGGGAATAAGTTTACAACGGTGAAGAAAAAATGTAAGGGGTTTAATATCTTGTCGTGATTCATTGTTTCTCATCTTTCATATTCTATCTATAGATATTCGTTTACAGTAAGTGCATCAACAGTTAGGGCTCTGTATGTTTCTGAGATTTTTTTTTATGTTTTGACACTTGTCCTCGTCATAACGCCTGCTATAAATTACAAGCTCCCCACAGCTGCTGAAGTTCTTCAAAATTGTTGTACAAGTAAACAATTGTTTCCATGAATTCTACTTACTTGAATCTAACCACAAAAACAACCCATGCCCACAAAAACAAAGTTTAAAAACACAAAAAAAGACCCCTGATACCTCGAAATATTATAGGCATCTCGGAGAATAAATAAATCCCTAAAAATTGTATTAATTTCAAAACCCTCAGAGAAGCTTCGTACCTCTTTAAAGCACCATGGATGGGATCGAATCGGGCATAATTGTTATGAAGAGAATCCTAGTGGTTTTGGTTCAGAGATGAATTTCGGGGACACAGATGACGTTTAATTCCCCAGCTTGCTTCATCATAAAGAAAGCCGAAGGATGACTACTTCTCGATATATATAAAATACAATTTCTACCTAATAATTTTAAGATTTCTTGTAGCGATTGTTCAGGAGGTCCTCCTACTAAGAGTTTCACCATGGCACTCTATACATGTCCAAGTGAAATCTCGATGTTTAAATATAACTACACTCACTTTCTTGTCGTGTCCAAATTCTAGCTTTGCTTAGAGAGTCGAGTATACCCAAACCAAAGACATCAAACTTGAAAAACTACGATAACGGGGAAAATTTAGTGGTGGGGTGGAGGGAGATATTAGGGAATACTTATTATGACTCTAAGCAAATCACACAGATAGTGATGGCAGTTTCTATGGTCTTGTGCAACTGTAAATATCTTATGGGAATCAAGGGTGGTTTGTCATGTTGTTGAAAATGAAGCATTTTGATCACTCCTATCATGCTTCAAGTCTCCCCAATGACATATGTGCTTGTTGTGTGTTTTTACTAGTGATAATGCATGGTTTTAAGGTACAAGTCCTAGGAGGTTCTCGTGGAATAGATACCCCCACTCAAAACTCCTTCACCAAATAATCTTGATTTCAATGTTGTGAGTTAGCTACAATGATCATAAACTAATTGGAATATATATATATATATATATATATATAGAGAGAGAGAGAGAGAGAGAGAGAGAGAGAGTTGTGTGTGTGTGTGTGTGTCATGGGAAATAAGCAAAGCCGAATTATTAGACTCAATCTTCAATATGATATGTTATCATAGTGTCTCGAGGACATTCATGTACATGTGCACTTGCTAATGAAGGAAATATTTGGATTTAATCGAAACAAGGAAAGTCTCACCTCCTCTATAATATCCACCTCACTCACATGTGTTGCCCCACATTAATTTTATCACTTCCATCTTTTTTGGAGTACCTTTTCTTATTTTTCTACATCCTCTTCACTTTGGGTTCTATCTCTTTTGATCTTAGCTCTCCATTAAAGTTTTCTAAAATGCCATGATGCATAAAATCTTTGAGCTATGTGAACTTTATGGAAGATGAAGTTTTATATATTACCATCACGCGAAAAGTCACCGAGCACAAGTCCTAAGTGGCTTTAGTATAATAGATATCCTCCACTCGTGGCTTGTTAACTGAAAGATCTCAATTTGAATGTTATGGACTATCTACAATAATCATAAACTAATAGGAAACTAGTCATATATATATAACATGGGAAATAATCAAAGTCTAATTATTAGGTTTGATATTCGATATGATATGTTTTCATAAAGTGTCTTAAGAACGTTCAATGTATATGAAAGTGCCCTTTCCAATGAAGAAGAGATTTGGATTTAATCCAAGCAAGGAAAGTTCCCCCTCCTTTGTAATACCCCCCTCACTCACCATATGTTGCCCCCCATTAAATTTATCACTTTCATCTCTTTTAGGGCACCTCTTCTTATTTCTCTAAATCCTCTTCACTTTGTGTCCTCTCTCTTTTAATCTCAACTCTCAACTAAAGTTTTGTAAAATGCCACCATACATAAAAGTTTTGAGCTCTATGAGATTTGTGGAATAAAACGTTTTCTAGAATGTCGCCATATAGAAAGCCTCTTTACTTTATGAACCTTGTGGAAGAGAAAGTTTTTTAGAATGCCACCATGCAAACCTTTTGCTTTACGAACCTCGTGGAAGAGGTTCTTGACCTCCAACATTGATTAGCCAACACATAAGGACAATTGCAAATTCTTAACTAGCAAGTTCATGATTTTAAGACTCTGTAGTAACTTTGAGAGGTGCTCAAACAATTGATTTGATAGACGAGTCAACACTCACAAATAGATTGTTTTTGACAAACTATGCATTACATGTTCGAAGAAGGACAAAAAGAATCTAAAGATGAGGCGGTATTGGACAATCATTTCTTCGAGCAATGTGCTACATGTGATAGGTCAATGGAACCTAGCAAATACCATTCAATTATTAACATATCATTGATTAATCGATCAACTTATGTCCAAATCGATTCACCCAATGGATCATGTGCTAAATTTAATATATTTTTGGCTTTTAATACATAGTAGTATTAAGACAATGGAACACAATCTTCACAATATTGTGTATTCAAACAAAGAATATAATGCAAGAAAATCACTACACGCAACAAGACATGTAAATTTTACCATGGAGAACCCTATGGGAAATCTTGAGCAACAAATGGAGGCTTTGCTTGACTTCAAGAATTCTCATCAAAGTGTATATTACAAAGGGCTCAACATATGGATTTCTACTCATGTGTCAATCCCTTGAAGGCTAAAGGAGAGACCACTTCCTCTATGTTTCTCCTAATGTTTCACACCCTTCTTCCAAAATTCAACTAGGCCTTGTACTATTGTTGATCTATAAATTGACATGGATATTCCACGGTTCATCACTACATATCTTACAATATTATGAAATATTCTATTACGTAGTTTATTATCTCAAATCTCAGATTTAATATTACTTATGCAGTGCTCAAAATTATGGAAATAATTGGAACAAAATGAAAGAACAAGCAAATGAACACACCATCCACACAAATGAACACGAGATGTGACATGGGAAACTCAATATGAGAGAAACCCTAGATAGAAAGTGAGGCATGTGCTCTACTCTATTTTTCTTGGTTATGAAATGCAAGTACGAATAGAAGGGCACTCAATACAGAGTTGCCATGGAATGTAAGGTACCAGATCTGTTATATTGGCAGAATAGAGAAATAATGTAAAGAATAACACTAAGATAGTAACAAAATACTGAAATATTACATAGATAACAGTGGAACAACAAACTATATGGAACCACAACACCAAAATTATACCGTTATCGACATGAAACAATGTTCACTTGCCTCTTTGAGGGGGCAACCTCCAGCAGAGTAGAGATTTATTACAATAATTTTCCAAGACAAAACTTCACATACCCTCTACTCTTATTTATACTAAATTTATCTGTCCCAAAGAACAATCTAGAGGAAGATCCTTCTAGAAGCATAAGCTTCTATTAGGTATTCTTACAATTGACTTATTCCTCCTTATTGCTAGGTCTTATTAATATTGACCTTTATTACATGTAAATATATCATTCTGCCCACTTGAGGGGTTAGGTAGGTTAGGTCCCTAACATACCCTCCCCCTTAAAATCAACCTTGTCCTCAAGGCTTGAGATGAGGAAATTGTTGCAGAATGATATCTGGCTCCAAGGTGGCATTTGTTGGAGTTATATCTTTCCACTGAACTAACACTTCCTTGATGGTGCGCTGATGAAGACGACGCTCACGTTGGTCCAAAACGGCTTGTTGCTGCAACCAAATGGATCCTTCTTCATCCAAATCGGGAAGGCTAGTTTGAGTTTGACACTTTTCCAATCACCTTCTTTAAGTAGGAGACATGAAAAACAAGATGGATCTTGGAAGAACTAGGAAAAGATAACTGATAGACCACCTATCCCACGCACTTGAGAACTGTATAAGGACCATAAAATTTGGGCACCAGTTTTTGACAATGTTTATCCTTGAGTGAATTTTGTTTATAAGGTTGCAGACGAAGAAATACATGGTCGCCTTCAACAAATTGGCGTTTTGAGCGACCTTGATTAGCCTGTTGTTTCATGTGATTCTGAGCCACAACCAAATTCTCTTTGAGGGTACGGAGAATAGCCTCTCGAACTGTAAGTGTTTGATCAACCGCCTAAACCTTTGAGACACCTGGCATGTAGGAGAGAACAAAAGGTGGCTTTTGTCCATATACTGCTTCAAAAGGAATCATGCGAATAGTTGTATGGTAAGAAGTGTTGTACCCTCAGCTAATGATAACCATTGAGCCCATTGAGTCTCTAAATACTTGTTGACAACTTTAGTTTGACCATCAATCTGGGGATGATAGGCGGTGCTTAGATGCAATTGGGTTCCCTGTAGCCTCAACAATTCTTGCCGAAAATTGCTAGTGAAAGTGGGATCTCGATCAAAAACAATATAATGAGGCATGCCATGAAGCTTGAAGACATGATACATGAAAAGTTGAGCCACAATGGATCCAGTAAATGGATGTTGAAGAGCACATAAATGAGAATACTTGGAAAGACGGTCAACTACCACCATGATGACTGACTTATTTGTTGATTTAGGTAATCCCACAATGAAATCCATCGAGATGTCCCTCCAAATAGTGGGTGGAATCGGAAGTGGTTGGAGTGTGCTAGGGGATTTGATTGTATCTCCCTTGTTACGTTGACAAACATCACATTTTGCCAGAAAAGTGTGAACGTCCTTTTTCAAACCAACTCATAAAAAAGAATGTTTGACCCTATCATAGGTTTTGGTAAACCCTGAGTGTCTAGTTGTGGGAGTAGCATGAAGCTCAGAAAGCACCGTGGATTTAAGTTGTGACTGGTTACTTAAATACAAATGACCTTTGTAGCGAAGCTCAACATTGTGCCAAGAGTACCTTGGGAACACTGGAGAATTGTCTTGCAACTGTTGGATCAGATGCGAAATTGTAGTATCTTGTAGCCATTCTTGGCGAATAGCTTGGAGCTAATCTAGGACAATGAAGGATAGGGAGAAAAGGGACCCTTCATCTTCATATTTTCGAGAAAGAGTGTCAACAACCACATTTTCTTTGCCTTTCTTGTAAATGATCTCATAATCATATCCAAAGAGCTTAGTTACCCATTTTTGTTTCTCTGGAGAGGAAGGTCGTCGCTCCATAAAATACTTGAGGCTTTGATGATCTGTCTTAATTTGGAAGTGTTGTCCCAAGAGCTAAGGGATCCAAACATCTACTCCATGCAAAATAGTGAACATTTCCTTTTCATAGATTGATTGGCCCAAATGGCGGTCTGACAATTGTTTGTTGGTAAAGGCCAAAGGTTTGCCCTCTTGCATAAAGACTGCTCCAATTCCTCTCCTGGAGGCATCACATTCTAGGACAAAGGTCTTTGGGAAATCAGGAAGGGCCAAGACTAGAGTAGTGCACATAGTCGCCTTCAATGCTTGAAAGGCCTGATCAACGCAAGAGTCCAAGTGAGAGAATTCTTTTTAAGTAGAGCAATGAGAGGTGCCACAATCTTTCCATAATTATGAACAAACTTGCGATAATATCTTGTTAAACCTAGAAAACCATGCAATCTTTTGATA
Organism: Picea engelmannii; assembly: GCA_009831015.1. Classification (NCBI taxonomy): domain Eukaryota; kingdom Viridiplantae; phylum Streptophyta; class Pinopsida; order Pinales; family Pinaceae; genus Picea; species Picea engelmannii. The sequence continues at coordinate 364,050 of ML797265.1, read as the reverse complement.
GTCTTGTGGCGAGGCCAATCCTGCATGGCTTCAATCTTCTTAGGATCCACCCGAACACCATCCTTGCCAACAATATGACCCAAGAACTCAACTTTCGAGGTGCCAAAGGCACATTTAGAGTGTTTGAGAATTTTTTTATATTGGGAGGGTAGATGAAGAACTTGATTCACATGGGCAAGATGGGATTGCCAAGTTTTACTGTAGATGAGAATATCATCAAAGAAAACTAAGACAAAATGACGAACAAAAGGACGAAAGACATGATTCATGAGGCTTTGGAAGGTGGAGGGGGCATTGCATAGGCCAAAGGACATGACCAAGAACTCATAGTGACTCTCATGAGTTCAAAAAGCAGTGTTGGGGATGTCGGCGTCTTGCATACAGATCTGGTGGTAGCTAGAACGCAGATCAAGTTTGGTGAAATACTGAGCACCACTCAACTCATCTAAGAGATCATCAATGACAGGAATGGGAAACTTGTCCTTGATTGTTAGTTTATTGAGGGCACAAAATTCATGACACATGCACCGAGTACCTTTTTTATTAAGTACCATGACCACAGGATAAGAATAAGGGTTGGTACTGGGGCGGATAACACCCGCTTGGAGCAATTTCTACACGGTTTTCTCAATTTCATTATTTTGGGCAAAGGGATGACGATAAGGGCGAACATTGGGAGGAAGACTGCCATGAACAAGGGGTATGGAATGATCATGAACACCACGAGAAGGCAGAAGTCCCTTGGGAGTGGAAAAAACAGGTTGGTGTTTTGAGAGAATAGCTTGGAGGTCGGGATGCACATAGGGTGTCTCAACTGCGTGAATAGAATGGAGTTGAGCAATAATGTTGTAGTAGCCTTTCTTGAGGAGTTTTTCCATGCGATGGGAACTGATGATCTCAGGAGAACCAACTATGAGACATTGGAAGTGATACCTTTGTCTGTCATGTTGGAATTGCATGGTTAATTCCTTAAAATCCATAAGAATGGGACCCAAACTGTGTAACCATTCAACAACTAACACAATGTCACACCCGCCCATTTCGATGGCAAACATATGAGATTTCATATGGTAATGGACAATTTGAAGACATACATTTTCACAACGCCCACCACATTTCATGGACCCACCATTGGCTATCACGATTTGAAAATTATTGACAACACGAATATAACAATTGGTTTCCTGGACAAAGCGACGATGAATAAAATTGTGGGTGCTACCATTGTCAACCAGGATGATGACCTTCCTATTCTTAATATAGCCAACGAGCTTGAGAATTTGTGGAGCAGAGACGCGAGTGAGAGCATGCAAGTAAATGAGTGGTTCAACTTCGAGTGGGTCAGCGGGCTCTGAAGTAACATCGAGAAGGGAGGGATCTTCAACAAGTGGAACTGTCACATCTTCTTCAGGAACATCTTCGGAAATGGCAATAATTTTTTTTTGTTCCTTACACTTGTGCCCCGGAAAATATTTTTCATCACAATTATAGCAAAGACCCTTCAATTGTCGTTCAACCGTTTTAGCCCTAGTTAATTTCTGAACCTTGAGGGGAGTGAGAGGGGGGTTAGGATTAGTGGTTCGAGGGCGAGGAACAAAAGAGGGTTTTTTGTTCTGGGAAAAAACAACTTGTTGGTCTTCTTTAGCATGTTTAGTAACTTCCACCAAGTTTGAAGGCGAGCCATGAGAACCTGGGATCGAATTTCATCCTTTAGGCCACTGATAAAGCATTCATGGAAGAAAGAATCTGACATGCCCTCGGTTCGAAAGGCTAAATGCTCAAAAGAAAATATAAACTCTTCCACTATGCCTCACTATTTCAACTTGGTCAAACGACCGAGATAGTGGGTATCAGTGTCAATGCGGTCATAGAGCTCCGCAACAAACTAGGTCCAGGAAATATACCCTTGACGTGAATTTTTATGCCATTGCCACCATTGCCATCATTCAAGATCTAGATAGAGGACAACATAGTGAAGTTTGGCCAATTCATCAGTAATACCATGCAGAGAAAAATAATGCTCCATTTGAGTGACCCAACTCGTAGGATTGGAGCCATAAAATTTATTTACCTCGACACGGGGAGGACGAGGGTCACATTGAAAGGAGTTGGATTGAAAATGTAGAGAATGAGAGAAATCAACAACATCGGGTTGGTTCGAGGAGGAAGGACCCAAAGGGCGGTTCAACAACTAGTTGACAACACACTGGAGGATGTTAATTGGTTCATGAATTTGGCGTCCATGGTGTCAAATTTGTGCTCGATGTGGGTTTCTAATTGTGCAAGGTGGGAATTGGTAGAGGCAATTTCAAAGGTCCTTTGATTGATGGAAGCTTGTAGGTCTTAGTTGCAAGTGGTGGCCATTTGAAGAGGGGAAGTGCGGGTATGGAAAAATGGGTGGGTGGGACCACAAAAAAGGGCTTATAAGTGATATGTACCATGACGATCAAAGCAAGAAGGGAAATATAATGGAATAGGTGGAAAAATGGGGAAGCTGAGAAGGGCTCAGGTCCACGGGAAAAATAAAATAAAAAATGAAAGGTATGACTACGATCAAGGAGAAAAGGGGAGTCCAATGGATTAGGTCCCAAATAAGTGTGTTGGCGGGACCACTATACTCTGATCTGAAGAATACTACAGTGACGAAATGCGCAAATTCTTAACATGAAGAAATGTGTAGTAATTTCGCAACTCAAATGCAGGAGACACAATTGCACGACAACCGATCTTGTTTGTTCTGGTTTTGTTTCCGTCCCAAGGGTTAGGGTATTCAAGGGTTCTATAGACAAGGGTTTCCCTTGTGCTATAGCTATCTCATATACATCTAGGGTCCAACAATAGTACTCGACTCAATATCTCAGGGCATCAATTAAGGAGGCTAGACCGTGTCCTTAGCCATGCTACCCGACTACCCAGGTACTAGAGAGTATCTTCACGAGTGTTGTTCTCGGTGGAACTATAGTAGTCAGGCGACCTATCGATTTGTATGTGGAGGGTTTCAGGACATCTAGGTCGATCCATATACCGGTGTTGTCTGATGCGCTACCACTCGAAGGGGTACCAACGGGGGTTACAAGGGTGACCAACAAATGTGCGCTTAAGTACCACTTGTATTTCCTGCATGTATGACTCCCCGACCATGGGTTTATGTGCATAAGGACAAATGTCTGTAGCTTTAAGACGTCGGAATACGTCTCTACCATGGAAAAAAAATTAATCCACAATTTCTTGCCGAGGAAAGTGCTCTAATACCACTTGTAAGGTACTAGATTTGTTATATTAGCAGAATATAGAAATAATGCAAAGAATAACACTTAGATAGAAACATAATACTAAAATATTACAGATATAACAACGAAACAACAAATTATGTGGAACCACAACACCCGAATTATACCTTTATTGATAGGAAACAATGTTCACTTTCCTCTTCAAGGGGGCAACCTCTAGCAAAGCATAGCTCTATTATAATAATTTTCTAAGACAAAACTTCTCATACCCTCTACTCTTATCTATACTAAATCTATCTATCCCAAAGAATAATGTAGAGGAAGATCCTTCTAGAAGCGGAAGCTTCTACTGGGTCTTCTTATAATTGACTTATTCCTCCTTATTGCTAGGCCTTATTAATATTGACCTTTATTACATGGAAATATATTATTATACCCACTCGAGGGGTTAGGTAGGTTAGGTCCCTAACATGGACATTGTGGTCTAGATGGCTACTATAGAATATTTTACCACCTTTGGTATGCTTTAATATCCCACTTCTAGATACTTTGCTTAGCTATGGAATAGTAACAATACCAAAAGAATGGAACCCCTTACTTTCCTAGTAGGTCAATATTTAACATGACCTGATAGTCATTTAGGGTTGGGGATGGGGTTTTTGCATGCCTCAACCCTAAACTAGTATTAGAGTTTTGGACCCTCTAGAATCTTCTCAAAATTCCACACATGACTTAGCCCACATGTGTGAGTAATGAGGGTTGACATGGTATCCACTAAGTACCATGGTGGTCAATAGGATAGGTCAACTTGTGAGAGGCATAAATTTTGCATACGAACTCCAATTAAGGTGATTTTTTCATAGATGGAAATATTGCAAGGTATGGAATAACATCAAGGAGGTAGAACTAAGATGCTAAAGTTTTAACCCCAAAAAGTGCCATTTGATGCCTCAAATGGGCTCTAGAATTTTATAGACCTCAAATCACCAAACTAAGACCTACCTCTTAAATGGGCCCTACAGGCTAATTCTCCCAATTTTTCCTCCATAAAGTACCAATATAGATGAAAAATTATATAATGATCCATTTTGGATCGTACCTCCCCATTTGGGGAGGCTTTTGGTCCCCAAAAGATTTTATTGAATGAGGGAGGAAATTTTTCCTCTACCTTCTCCCTAGATTACTATTTGGCCTTACATGAAAATTGCACTTTCATCCCTATCTGCCAAAATTCATGTTTCCCCTATCTGCCAAAGTCCATGTTGCCCCTATCCGGTAATTATAGAATTTTTTTGAATTTTTTTATCTTATGCCAATTATGCCAAAGCTTCTAGTGTCAGGTCCTCTATGGTAGGTAGAACTTGCTCCTTAGTTTCCTGTTCTAACATGGAAGACTCGTAGAGTTTAAAATTTTTCACATTCATTGCTAAGTAAATGGGGTAGAGTGAATCTATAGGCATTATCACCCACCTTCTCCAATACTTCAAAAGGACCATACTGCAAAGCCTTGATCTTCTTACCAATAACCTATAGTCCTTCTATGTTCATATGCAACCAAACTTGTCTCCCGCGTTGGATGTTTTCTCAATTATGTGTTGATCATGTCAAGCCTTGTACTTTTCCTATGACTTCTTCAATGTCTATTGTACTTGCAAATGGATCTACCTGATCCTTTCAACATTTTCTTCACCTTTCAATGAATATTGTGTGATGTATTCCATCACTCCTCCTTGTTATACATACACAACATCCAAGAGCGATTGTGGAAAATACCCAAATCAAGTTTCAAAAGGGGACTTACAAGTAGAAGTGTGGATCATTGTATTAAAAGATTATTAAATTTAAATCAATTTCTCATCCCAAGTCTTCAGATGTTTTTTATTGTAACCCCTCTAAAGTTGAACCAATGTCCTATTGAGTACTTATGTCTACCATTTGTATGTGGATGGAAATTTCTAGATCTCTTCAACTTGGTGTCCATCTTCTCCCAAAGTGTAGTCCAAAAGGCATTGAGAAATCTTGCATCCCCAATTGAGATGATACTCCTTGGTATCCCAAAGTGCACCGAGATCTTTTCAAATAACATGTTTGTTGTTCCTTGTCCTTGGATGGTCTTTTTACAAGGAATAAGAATGCACATCTTGCTAAACCTGCCAACTACCACAAACAAATAGTCATGTCCCTTCCTAATTGTTGGAAACCACCACAAAATCCATGGAGATGTTATCTAAAGGTCTAGTGGTATAGGTAAGGGATGGTATAAACCTTTCTCTTTATTATTGGGCTTAATGGTACAACAAAGTATTCACCCTCTAATAAATCGAGCTACATCTTCTTGCATCGTATACCAATCCACATACCTATATTAGTCGACAATTGTCTGCCCAACACCAAAATGTCCCTTAGCCTCGGAGGTGTGAACCTCTCTGATAAGCTATAATCTTTCACCTTTAGGAACATAGAGCTTGTCTAGCTTGTTAAGAAACCCATTCTAGAGATGATAGTTGGCCTTATTGTCACCTTCTTATACAAGAATTTGGCTTTGTAGCTACTGAAACACCTCTTTAAAGTCCTCATCTTCCATGTTTGCATCATAGGTAAAAGACTTCATGTGCATAAGATTTCCCAAAGTTGCAATCTTGGATGTGGGTGGACTTAAAAGCATATTTGTCAATTTATTAGTGTTTCCCTTCTTATATTTGATGACCAGATGAAATCGTTGCAAAAACCCCATCCACTTATAGTGTCTTGTTTGCTGAAGTTTACTCTGGGCTTGCAAATAATGCAATGACTAGTGATTAGTCTAGACAATGGTTTTCTTGCCCATCAAATAGTGCTTCCACTTCTTAACAATTTGAACCAAGTTGTAGATTTCCTTATTGTAGATAGGGTATTTTAGGGATCCACCATGAAACATTTCAGAATGATAGCACGTCAACTTCCTTCCCTACATCAAGACCAATCTCATAGCATATCCACTTGCATCTATCTCCACTTAAAAAGGTTTCTACAAATTAGGCAATGCAAGACTTGATACTTGATTGATCTTCCATTTCAACTCATGAAAATCTTTATGCTAATTCTTTCTCCACTGAAAACTCTTACCACCGGTTCTTATGGCATGAAGTGGAGTAACTACAAATATAAAAGAAGTCATATACTTCTATAGGTACTATGTTATCCCAACAAAGATCCTAACTTTAGTGAAATTAGTAGGAATAGACCACGTGAGGATGGGATCACCTATGAAGTCGATTTCCTTATCATCCCTCCCAAACTTCCATGGGATCACCACTGAAGTTCCAGATGCCTTCTTGTTCAAATTTGATGTACTATGTGAGAGCTATGACTATACCACAGATTTGTAGAAGTTAAAATTGTTCCCTGCCACCTTGAAGGGAGTAACTCTAAGATGGTTTATGGGTCTCATTGGTGGTACTATAACCTCTTGGGATGACATGCAAAAAACCTTCCCTAAAAAGTATCAAGAATACTGCATGTCTCGAGAAATGAGGGAAGAAATCTTTAAGATGAAGAAAAAAGAGGACGAGAACTTGGAAGATTATGTAGAACGGTTCCAATATAATTTGCAGAGATCCTCACATACCACTTTGAGTGGTGACATCTTAAAAACAATCTTGATCAGAGGAATATGAGATGAATGGTTGGATATGTCAATATCATTGATTAATCGATCAACTTATGTCCAACTCGATTCACCATATGGATCATGTGCTAAATTTAATATATTTTTGGCTTTTAATACACAATAGTATTAAGACAATAGAACACAATCTTCACAATATTATGTATTCAAACAAAGAATATAATGCAAGAAAATAACTACATGCAACAAGACACGTAAATTTTACCATGGAGAACCCTATGGGAAAGCTTGAGCAACAAATGGAGGCTTTGCTCGACTTCAAGAATTCTCATCAAAGTGCATATTACAAAGGGCTCAACATATGGATTTCTACTCATGTGTCAATCCCTTGAAGACTAAAGGAGAGACCACTTCCTCTATGTTTCTCCCAATGCTTCACACCCTTCTTCCAAAATTCAACCAGGCCTTGTACTAGTGTTGATTTGTAAATTGACATGGATATTCCACTAGAATGGTTCATCACTACATATCTTACAATATTATGGAATCTTCTATTACGTAGTTTATTACCTCAAATCTCAGATTTAATATTACTTGTGCAATGCTCAAAATTATGGAAATAATTGGAACATAATGAAAGAACAAGCAAATGAACACACCATCCACACAAATGAACACAAGATGTGACCTGGGAAACCAATATGAGAGAAACCCTAGCTAGAAAGTGAGGCATATGCTCTACTCTATTTTTCTTGGTTATGAAATGCAAGTACAAAAAGAGGGGCACTCAATACAGAGTTGCCATGGACTGTAAGGTACCAGATTTGTTATATTAGCATAATAGAGAAATAATGTAGAGAATAACACTGAGATAACAACATAATACTGAAATATTGCAGAGATAACAACGGAACAACAAATTATATGGAACCACAACACCATAATTATACTGTTATTGATAGGAAACAATGTTCACTTGCCTCTTCGAGGGGGCAACCTCCAACAAAGCAGAGCTTTATTACAATAATTTTCCAGGACAAAACTTTTCATACCCTATACTCTTATTTATACTAAATCTATCTATCCTAAAGAACAATCTAGAGGAAGATCCTTCTAGAAGCGGAAGCTTCTATTAGGTCTTCTTATAATCGACTTATTCATCCTTATTTCCAGGTCTTATTAATATTGACCTTTATTACATGGAAATATATTATTCTACCCACTTGAGGGGTTAGGTAGGTTAGGTCCCTAACATGCCCTCCCCCTTAAAATCATCTTTGTCCTCGAGGCTTGAGATGAGGAAATTGTTGCAGAATGCTAGCTGGCTCCCAGGTGGCATCTGTTGGAGTTGTATCTTTCCACTGAACTAACACTTCCTTGATGGTGCACTGATGAAGACGATGCTCATGCTACTCCAAAACTGCTTATGGCTGCAACCAGATGGATCCTTCTTCATCCAACTCGGAAAGGCTAGTTTGAGTTTGACACTTTTCCAATCACCTTCTTTAAGTAGGAGACATGAAAAACGAGATGGATCTTGGAAGAACTAGGCAAAGATAACTGATAGGCCACCTGTCCCACGTGGCTGAGAATTGTATAAGGACCATAAAATTTGGGCGTTGATTTCTGACAATGTTTAGCCTTGAGTGAAGTTTATTTATAAGGTTGTAGACGAAGAAATACATGGTCGCCTTCAACAAATTGACGTTCCGAGTGACCTTAATCGGCTTGTTATTTCATGCGATTTTGAACCAGGACCAAATTCTCTTTGAGGGTACGAAGAATAGCCTCTCGAACTGTAAGTGTTTGATCAACCACCGGAACCTTTGAGACCCCTGGCATGTGGGAGAGAACGAAAGGTGGCTTTTGTCCATATACTGCTTCAAAAGGAGTCGTGTGAGTAGTTGTATGGTAAGAAGTGTTGTACCACCATTTAGCCCATTGATTTTTCCTTTCAGAGGCAAAACACTTCAAATAAGTCTCCAAACACTTGTTAACAACTTCAGTTTGACCATCAATCTGGGGATGATAGGCGGTGCTGAGATGCAATTGGGTGCCCTGTAGCTTGAACAATTCTTGCAAAAAATTGTTGGTGAAAGTGGGGTCTAGATAAAAAAACAATAGAATGAGGCATGTCATGAAGCTTGAAGACATGATCCATGAAAAGTTGAGCCACAGTGGGTGCAGTAAATGGAAATTGAAGAGCACATAAATGATCATACTTGGAAAGATGATCAACTACCACCATGATGACTGACTTATTTCTTGATTTAGGTAATCCCACAATGAAATCCATCGAGATGTACCTCCAAATAGTGGGTGGATTTGGAAGTGGTTGGAGTATGCCAGGGGCTTTGATTGTTTCTCCCTTGTTACGTTGACAAATATCAGATTCTGCCAGAAAAGTGTGAACGTCCTTTTTCAAACCAACCCAGAAAAAAGAATGTTTGACCTTGTTATAGGTTTTAGTAAATGCCGAGTGTCCAGCTGTGGGAGTAGCATGAAGCTTAGAAAGCACCGTGGATTTAAGTTGTGATTGTTTACTTAAATACAAACGAACGTTGTAGCGAAGCTCATCGTTGTGCCAAGAGTACATTGGGGACACTGGAGAATTGTCTTGCAACTGTTGGATCAAATGCAAAATTTTAGGATCTTATAGCCATTCCTGGCGAACAACTTGGAGCCAATCTAGGACAATGAAGGATAGGGATAAAAGGGACCCTTCATCTTCATATTTTCGAGAAAGAGCGTCAACAACCACATTTTCTTTGCCTTTCTTGTAAATGATCTCATAATCATATCCAAATAGCTTAGTTACCCATTTTTGTTGCTCTGGAGAGGAAGGTCGTTACTCCATAAAATACTTGAGGCTTTGATGATCTGTCTTAATTTGGAAGCGTTGTCCCAAGAGATAAGGGCGCCAAATATCTACTGCATGCATAATAGAAAACATTTCCTTTTCATAGATTGATTGGCCCAAATGGCGGTCTGACAATTGTTTGTTGGTAAGGGTCAAAGGTCTTCCCTCTTGCATAAGGACTACTCTAATTCCTCTCCTGGAGGCATCACATTCTAAGACAAAGGTCTTTGTGAAATCAGGAAGGGCCAAGACCAAAGTAGTGCACATAGCCACGTTCAATGCTTGAAAGGCCTGATCATCGCGGGAGTCCAAGTGAAAGAATTATTTTTAAGTAGAGCAGTGAGAGGTGCCACAATCTTTCCATACTTATGAACAAACTTGCGATAATATCCCGTTAAACCCATAAAACCATGCAATCTTTTGATAGTCTTGGGGCGAGGCAAATCCTGCATGGATTCAATCTTCGTAGGATCCACCCGAACACCAGCCTTGCCAACAATTTGACCAAAGAACTCAACTTCCGAGGCCCCAAAGGCACATTTAGAGTGTTTGAGGAAAATTTTATACTGGGAGAGTAGATGAAGAACTTGATCCACATTGGCAAGATGGGATTGCCAAGTTTTATTGTAGAGGAGAATATCATCAAAGAAAACTAAAACAAAATGATGGAGAAAAGGATGAAAGACATGATTCATGAGGCTTTGGAAGGAGGAGGGGGCATTACACAGGCCAAAGGGCATGACCAAGAACTCATAGTGACTCTCATGAATAGTCTTGGGGATGTTAGCATCTTGCATACAGATCTGGTGGTAGCTAGAACACAGATCAAGTTTGGTGAAATACTGAGCACCACTCAACTCATATAAGAGATCATCAATGACAGGAATGGTAAACTTGTCCTTGATGGTTAGTTGATTGAGGGCATAGAAGTCAGAACACATGCTCCAAGCACCTTCTTTATTAAGTACCATGACCACAGGAGAAGAATAAGGGCTGGTATCGGGGAAGATAACACCCGCTTAGAGCAATTTCTACATGATTTTCTCAATTTCATTCTTTTGGGAAAAGGGATTATGATAGAGGCGAACATTGGGGGGAAGACTACCTGGAACAAGGGGTATGGAATGATCATGAACACCAAGAGAAGGCAGAAGTCCCCGAGGAGTGGAAAAAATAGCTTGGTGTTTGGAGAGAATAACTTGGAGGTCAGGGTGCACAGAGGGTGTCTCAACCGCGTGAATAGAATGAAGTTGAGAAATAATGTTGGAGTAGCCTTTCTTAAGGAGTTTTTCCATGCGATGGGAACTGATAATCTCAAGAGAACCAATTGTGAGACCTTGGAAGTGATACCTTTGTCCATCATGTTGGAATTTCATGGTTAATTCCTTAAAATCCATAAGAATGGGACCCAAAGTGCGTAACCATTCAACACCTAGCACAATGTCACACCCACCCATTTCGATGGCAAACATATGAGATTTCATGTCATAATGGCCAATTTGAAGACGTACAATTTCCTAATGCCCACCACATTTCATGGACCCACAATTGACTATCATGATTTGAAAATTATTGACAACACGAATATAGCAATTGGTTTCCTGGACAATGTGACGATGAATAAAATTGTGGGTGCTACTACTGTCAACCAGGATGATGACCTTCCTATTCTTAATTTAGCCAACGAGCTTGAGAGTTTGGGGAGCAGAGAAGCTAGTGAGAGCATGCAAGGAAATGAGTGGTTCAACTTCGGGTGGCCCAGCAGGCTCCGAGGTAGCATCGGGAAGGGAGGGCTCTTCAACAAGTGGAATTGTCACATCTTCTTCGGGAACATCTTCGAAAATGCCCACAATTTTTTTTTCCTTACACTTGTGCCCCATAAAATATTTTTCATCACAATTATAGCAAAGACCCTTCAATTGGCGTTCAACCATTTTAGCCCTAGTTCATTTCTTGACCTTGAAGGGAGTGACAGGGGGGTTAGGATTAGTGGGTTGAGAGCGAGGAACAAAAGAGGGTTTTTTTTTCTGGGAAAAACAACTTGTTGGGCTTGTTTAGCACGTTTAGTAGCTTCCAACCAAGTCTGAGGGCGAGCCATGAGAACCTGGGATCATATTTCATCCTTTAGGCCATTGATAAAGCATTCATGGAAAAAAGCATCTGACATGCCCTTGGTTCGAAAGGCTAAATGCTCAAAAGTAGATATAAAGTCTTCTATTGTTCCTCACCGTTTCAACTTGGTCAAACGATCGAGATAGTGGGTATCAGTGTTAAAGTGGTCATAGAGCTCTGCAACAAACTGGGTCCACGAAATATACCCTTGACATGAATTTTTATGCCATTTCCACCATTTCCCTCATTCAAGATCTAGATAGAGGGAAAGATAGTGAAGTTTGGCCAATTCATTAGTAATACCATGCATAGAAAAATAATGCTCCATTTGAGTGACCCAACCCGTAGGATTGGAGCCATCAAATTTATTGACCTCGACATGGGGAAGACAGGGGTCACGCTTAAAGGAGTTGGATTCAAAATGGAGAGAATGAGAGGAATCAACAACATCAGGTTGGTTTGAGGAGGAAGGAATCGAAGGGTGGTTCAACAACTAGTTGACAACACATTGGAGGGTGTTAAATTGGTTTATGAATTTGGCGTCCATGGTGTCAAATTTGTGCTCGATGTGGGTTTCTAATTGTGCAAGGTGGGAATTGGTAGAGGCAATTTTAGAGGTCGCTTTATTGATGGAATCTTGCAGGTCTTGGTTGCAAGTGGTGTCCATTTGGAGAGGGGAAGTGCGGGTAAGGAAAAATGGGTGGGTGGGACCACAAAAAAGGGCTTATAAGTGACATGTACCACGAAAATTAGGGAAAGAAGGGAAATATAATGGAATGTGTGGAAAAATGGGGAAGCTGAGAAGGGCTCAGGTCCACAGGTTTTTTTTAAATGAAAGGTATGACTGCGATCAGGGAGAAAAGGGGAGTCCAATGGAATAGGTCCCAAGTAAGTGTGTCGGTGGGACAAAAGGTATGACTCTGATCTGAAGAATACTGTAGGGATGAAATGCCCAAATTATTAACATGGAGAAATGTGTAGTAATTTCACAACCCGAATGCAGAAGGCACAGTTGCGCGACAACCGATCTTGTCTGTTTTGGTTTTGTTTCCATCCGAAGGGTTAGGGTATTCAAGGGTTATACTGACAAGGGTTTTCCTTGTGCTATAACTCTCTGATATACGTGCGAGGTCCAACAATAGTAATCGACCCAATATCTCAGGGCACCAACTAAGGAGGCTAGACTGTGCCCTTAGCCATACTACCCAACTACCCAGGTACTAGAGAGTATCTTCTTGAGTGTTGTTCTCGGTGGCATTATAACAGTCAGGCGACTGATCGGTTTATCTATGGAGGGTTTCAGGAGATCTAGGCTGATTCATATACATGTGTTGTCTGATGCGCTACCACTTGAATGGGTACCAACAAGGGTTACAACGGTGGCCAACAAATGTGCGCTTAAGTACCACTTGTATTTCCTGCGTGTATGACTCCTCGACCGCAGGTTTATGCCCATAAGGACAAATCTCTGTAGCTTTGAGATGTTGAAATACATCTCTACCCTAGAAAAAAAATTTAACCCAGAATTTTCTGCTGAGGAGAGTGCTCTGATACCACTTGTAAGGTACCATATATGTTATATTAGAAGAATACATAAATAATGCAAAGAATAACACTCAAATAACAACATAATACTGAAATATTGCAGAGATAACAACGAAATAACAAATTATGCGGAACCACAACACCAGAATTATACCTTTATTGATAGGAAATAATGTTCACTAGCCTCTTCGAGGGGGCAACCTCCAGCAGAGCAGAGCTCTATTTCAGTAATTTTCCAAGACAAAACTTCTCATACCCTCTACTCTTATTTATACTAAATCTATCTATCCCAAAGAACAATCTAGAGGAAGATTTTTCTAGAAGCGGAAGCTTCTATTAGGTCTTCTTACAATTGACTTATTCCTCCTTATTGCCAGGCCTTATTAATATTGACCTTTATTACATGGAAATATATTATTCTACCCACTTGAGGGGTTAGGTAGGTTAGGTCCCTAACATAGACATTGTGGCCTAGATGGCTACTATAGAATCTTCTACCTCCTTTGGTATGCTTCAATATCCCACCCCTAGATACTTTGCTTAGCTATGGAATAATAACAATACCAAAAGAATGGAACCCCTTCCTTTCCTAGTCGGTTAGTATTTAACATGACCTGACAGTCATTTAGGGTTAGGGTTGGGGTTTTTGCATGCCTCAACTCATAACTAGTATTAGAGTTTTGAACCCTCTAGATTCTTCTAGAAATTCCATACATGACTTACCCTACATGTGTGAGTAATGAGGGTTGACGTGGCATCCACTAAGTACCATGGTGGTCAACAGGGTAGGTCAACTTTTGAGAGGCATACATTTTGCATACGAACTTTGATTAAGGTGATTTTTGCATAGATGGAAATATTACAAGGTATGGAATAACATCAAGGAGGTAGAACTAAGATGCTAAAGTTTTAACCCCAAAAAGTGCCATTTAATGCCTCAAATGGGCTCAAGAAGTTTATAGACCTCAAATCACCGGACTAGAACCTACCTCTTAAATGGGCCCTACATGCTAATTCTCCCAATTTTTCCTCCCATAAAGTACCAAGATAGATGAAAAATTATATAATGATCCATTTTGGATCGTACCTCCGCATTTGGGGAGGCTTTTGGTCCTCTACCTTCTCCCTAGAGTACCATTTGGCCTTGCCTGAAAATTACAATTTCATCCCTATCTCCCAAAATTCATGTTGCCCCTATCTGCCAAAGTTCATGTTGCCCCTGTTCGGTAATTCCGACTTATTTTGAAAAACTGTATCTTATGCCAATTATGCCTAAGATTCTAGTGTCAGGTCGTCTATGGTAGGTAGAACTTGCTCGTTAGTTTCCTAGTCCAACATGGAAGACTCATAGAGTTTAAAAATTTTCACATTCATTGTTAAGTAAATGGGGTAGACTGAATCTATAAGCATTATCAACCACCTTCTCCAATACTTCAAAAGGACCATACTGCAAAGCCTTGATCTTCTTACAAAGACCCTATAGTCCTTCTATGTTCATATGCAACCAAACTTGTCTCCCATGTTGGATGTTTTCTCAATTATGAGTTGATTATGTCAAGCCTTGTACTTTTCCTATGACTTCTTCAATGTCTCTTGTACTTGCAAATGGATCTACCTGATCCTTTCAACATTTTTTTCACCTTTCAATGAATATCGTGTGATGTCTTCCATCACTCCTCCTTGTTATCCATACACAACATCCAAGAGCAATTGTGGGAAATACCCAAATCAAGTTTCAAAAGGGGACTTGCAAGTAGAAGTGTGGATCGCTGTATTAAAATATTATTAAATTTAAATCAATTTCTAATCCCATGTCTTCAGATGTTTTTTATTGTAACTCCTCTAAAGTTGAACCAATGTCCTATTGAGTACTTATGTCTACCATTTGTATGTGGATGGGGATTTTTAGATCTCTTCAACTTGGTGTCCATCTTCTCCCAAAGTCTAGTCCAAAAGACATTGAGAAATCTTGCATCCCTAATTGAGACGATACTCCTTGGTATCCCAAAGTGCACTGAGATCTTTTTAAATAACATGTTTGTTGCTCATTGTCCTTTGATGGACTTTTTACAAGGAATAAAAATGCACATCTTTCTAAACTTGCCAACTACCACAAACAAATAGTCATGTCCCTTCCTAATTGTTGGAAAACCACTGCAAAATCCATGGAGATGTTATCTAAAGGCCTAGTGGGTATAGGTAAGGGATTGTACAAACCTTGCTCTTTATTATTGGGCTTAATGGTACAACAAAGTATGCACCCTCTAATAAATCGAGCTACATTTTCTTGCATCCTAGACCAATCCACATACTTATATTAGTTGCCAATTGTCTTCCCAGCACCAAAATGCCCCTTGGCCTTGGAGGTGTGAACCTCTCTGATAAGCTATAATATTTCACCTTTAGGAACACATAGCTTTTCTAGCTTGTAGAGCAACCCATTCTAGAGATGATAGTTGGCCTTATTGTCACCTTCTTAGACAATAATTTGGCTCTGTAGCTATTGAAACACCTCTTTAAAGTCCTCATCTTCCATGTTTGCATCATAGGAAAAAGACTTCATGTGCATAAGAGTTCCCAAAGTTGTAATCTTGGAAGTGGGTGGCCTTAAAAGCATCTTTGTCAATTTATTAGTGTTTCCCTTCTTATATTTGATGACTAGATGAAATCGTTGCAAACCCCCATCCACTTATAGTGTCTTGTTTGTTGAAGTTTACTCCGGGCTTGCAAATACTACAACAACTAGTGATCAGTCTAGAGAAAGGTTTTCTTGCCCATCAAATAGTGCTTCCACTTCTTAACAATTTGAACCAAGGTGTAGAGTTACTTATTGTAGATAGGGTGTTTTAAGGATCCACCATGAAACATTTTAGAATGATAGCACATCAACTTCCATCCCTACATCAAGACTAACCTCATAACATATCCACTTGCATCTGTCTCCTCTTAAAAAGGTTTCTACAAATTAGGCAATGCAAGACTTGATGCTTGATCAATCTTCCATCTCAACTCATCAAAAGCTTTATGCTAATTCTTTCTCCACTGGAAACTCTTACGACTGGTTCTTATGGCATGAAGTAGAGTAACTACAAATGAAAAAGATGCCATAAACTTTTATAGGTACTATGTTATCCCAACAAAGATCCTAACTTTAGTGAAATTAATAGGAATCAACCACTTGAGAACGACTTCCATCTTTGTGGGATATATCTTAAGTTCCCCTCCACCAATCACATACCCGAAATACACCGATGATTGCTAAGAAAACTCACATTTCTTAAGGTTAGTTGGAAATTGATGGTTTTTCAACGTCTAATACTTGCATGAGATGTTAGATATGCTCTTCCCAGGTAGAGATATAAACCAATATATCATCCAAGTACACCATCACAAACGAATCTAGAAAGGGACAGAATACATAATTCATCAAATGCATAAATGTAGTTGGTGCATTACATAAACCAAAAGGGAATACCAACCATTCATATAAACCTTTCCTTGTCTCGAAGGTGGTTTTCTAGGTGTCTTATTCTTTAACTCGTACCTGGTGGTGTCTTTATTTGAGATCCAACTTGGGGAAATATTTGGCAAGTTGTAATTGATCTGACAAATCATCAACCCTAGGCAAAGAATAATGATTCTCGAGGGTGATCTTATTCAAAGCTTTGTAGTCGATACACATTCTCCAAGTCCCAACCTTCTTGGGTACTATGATGATAATTGATCCACGAGGTGAGGTGCTTGGTTGAATTATTCCCTGTTCCAATAGCTGCTACAATTGTTTCTTCACTTCATCTACTTCCATGACACATTGTCTATACAGTGCAATAGTTGCAATGGGGAGTCAAGCAATAATTGTATCTCATGCTCCACTTCTCTCTTAGGTGGCAACCCTTTAGGCACCTGAAACAGTTCTCTATATTCTTGCAAAAACTCCTCCAACTAATGTTTATGCTCTGTAGTACATCCCTCGAGAGATCCCTTTACTTTTACCAATTCATCACCTGGCTAATTTTATCTTGAGAAAAGCAAAACAAACTTACTTCTAGAACTAATCAATTTCTTAGTTTGGTTAGCACTTACCATTGAAATCTTAGATTTACCTTTATGTGCATCGATGATGAAATATTTCCCATCCTTGATTAGACGGTATTGGTTTTCTCCTCTCACGAAGATTGCATCCCTCATGTACATGTACAGGCTTCCAAACACTACACCACACACATCAAGTGGCACTGCATCTACCTCCACTTCATTAATATAGTCAACACTTATAACAAATTTGATCTTACATTATTGAGTTACCTCGATATCTACATACTTATTTACCCATCCCAATGGATATGGGTTAGGATGATCATGAACTTCCAGTCCAAGCTTGCTAACCAACTCTTCTACTACGATGTTGTCATGTGAAGCGGAATCAAATAGAGCATCCACCTTTGTCTTCTTGACCTGGATCTTAATACATAAGAGTTTAGTCATCTCCTTCTTTACCTTGTGATGATGGCTACTCAATTTCACCTCCTTTTGCTTTGTATTGTAGACAAAATTTTCATCCTCATTTGAGTTGCTCTCTACCGGGTTACATGAATCCATGGCTAGAAGGTTCTTCTTCTTGGAATATTTCTTACGATTCTTTGGATTTAGCTATGGATATAGTTTTAACACTTATCTTCAATGTGACCAATGATATCGCGATGGTTGGAGCCGTTGTTTGGATCCTTACATTGATGTGTAGTGGTTGTGGTCTTCTTGTCCTTTCCTTTCCACTTCTTCCCCTATTTGGAAGCATCTAGGTGGTATTTGTGTTTAGAACCAGTTGGTTGTCCTTTCTTATTTCCTATATTCTCGAGATATTATGCTTGCAAACAAGCCTCATTAATTTCCTAGGTTTAAAGAGAATCGATCGCTTCTATAAATGATTGTGTAGACCCCCCAGATACTTAAGGAGTACATACTGGTTCTAGGGATATATACCCAACATAATCACCATTTTTTTTGAACTTGATGGTGTACTCTTGCACACTTTTCCCTTGCCTCTACCCAAAGTGATGCCAACGGATCCACAGGTCCTATACATACCTATAGGGCCCTAAATTTTTACCCTTTTTGCCATCCATTCACCATGTGTTGGCTATATTCTAAGTCACCTTTTATCCTCTTCTGATAATATCTTGCCTGTGATTTTATATTTCAACTCAACGTATGGAATTTTTATGAATTGCATTATTCAAGTATTAATATAGGTTGTTGAGTGGTTTCCTACTTGATTTTGGGTGCACTAATAAGATGATTCGAAAGTGTATAGTTGCACGTTGATGAAAGGTTGTGTTCATTCAAGAATTTGATGTTGTTACTTCTTTACAAGCTCAGAGGATGTCCCTTTCTGATATGATGTTACTTCTAGGCGTTGTTGCTTCTTGAACCACTATGATTCCACTCCTACAATTCCATTGATACTTGAGCATTTGGTCTTCATCTGATGCTCAAGTATAAGAGTGAACAAATGCTAGTGTGGTAAGGACGAGTCATCAAAGGGACAAAAGTACCAGCCGTTGTAATCACTTACGATTTTGATGTTGTAACAAGAATACTCTATTTTGTACATCGATTATAACAACACAAATGCGAAATAGATCTTATACCATGTATTGATAAAATCGAATATTCTAATTATGAAGATTGTTCTCCGAAGATGTATTAATCACAAGAACCCTCTTGAGTTGGGGGGTTGGAAAAGAGGCAAGAAAAAAGTGTATAACAGAGACTATAGAACTCATTGTATCATCCTTTTTATAATATATGAGTATGTTGGTTCGTGCTATCTGAGCTTTATTTGTGAGTTATCTTAGAACCCCTGATTGGTGAAGGAAGGGCCCCCTTCGCTAGTTAGTTGTTGCAATTCAATTTTTGTTTGTTTAATAGATTATCATAGATCGTTTCATAATTTGGCTTGTTGTAGTTATCTTAGGTTCATGGGAACTGTTACTTATTCATGATTCTAGTTAATTTCACGAGTTGTTACTTGTTCATGGTCTTTGTTAATTCCATGCGTTGTTACTTGTTATTGGTTAATATTGATTATATGTGTTGATACTTGCAGAGTTGATTGATATGCACCATTGATTTTACTCGTGGTTGAAGTTTTGATGAAGCTTGTGCATCATTGAATTCCTTCTCATGGATAGATTTTATTCTTAAATTATAGCAGGTGCATTCTCTTTAAATCATCAGGAGCTTGTGGATTGGTTAAGGATGTTGTTGGGTTGTTGCAATTGATTTATTTTCAGCAGGGTTTATGTGGATTGAAGTGATTTCCTTTCATAAGCATGTTGTATGAATTAATTGGGATTGTTCTCTCGGTTAGGAGTTGTTTGGATTGAGTGTAACCGTCTTTTCCTATGATTTTTCATAAGGCTTTAGATAAAAACAACTTGGAAGTGTGTCCTTTCTTATTTCCTATATTCTCAAGATATTATGCTTGCAAACAAGCCTCATTAATTGCCTAGGTTTAAAGAGCATTGATCGCTTCTATAAATAATTGTGTAGACCCCCGAGATACTCGAGGAGTACATATTGGTTCTAGGGAGATATACACAACATAATCACCATTTTTTCTGAACTTGATGGTGTACTCTTGCACAATTTTCCCTTGCCTCTACCCAAAGTTATGCCAATGGATCCACAGGTCCTCTACATACCCGCTAGGCCCTTAATTTTTACCCTTTTTTCCATCCATTCACCATGTGTTGGCGATATTCTAAGTCACCTTTTATCCTCTTTTGATAATATCTTGCGTGTGATTTTATATGTCAACTCAACGTATGGCCTTTTTATGAATTGCATTATTCAAGTATTAATATAGGTTGTTGAGTGGTTTCCTACTTGTTTTTGGGTGTACTAATAAGATGGTTCAAAAGCATATAGTTGCAGGCTGATGAAAGGTTGTGTTCATTCAAGAATTTGATGTTGTTACTTCTTTACAAGCTCAGAGGATGTCCGTTTCCGATGTGATGTTACTTCTAGGCGTTGTTGCTTCTTGAACAATGATGATGCCACTCCTACAATTCCATTGATACTTGAGCATTTGGTCTTCAACCGATGCTCAAGTATAGGAGTGAACAAATGCTAGTGTGGCAAGGACGAGTCATCAAAGGGACAAAAGTACCAAAGGTTGTAATCACTTACGGTTTTGATGTTGTAACAAGAATACTCTATTTTGTACATCGGTTATAACAACACAAATGTGAAACAGATCTTATACCATGTACTGATCAAATAAAATATTCTAATTATGAAGATTGTTATCCGAAGATGTATAAATCACAAGAACCCTCTCGAGTTGGGGGGTTGGAAAAGAGGGAAGAACAAAGTGTATAACTGAGACTATAGAACTCATTGTATCATCCTTTTTATAATATATGAGGATGTTGGTTCGTGATATCTAAGCATTTATCTGTGAGTTATCTTAGAACCCCTGATTGGTGAAGGAAAGGCCCCCTTCGCTAGTTAGTTGTTGCAATTCAATTTTTGTTTGTTTAATAGATTATCATAGATCGTTTCATAATTTGGCTTGTTGTAGTTATCTTAGGTTCATGCAAACTGTTACTTATTCACGATTCAGGTTAATTCCGCGCGTTGTTACTTGTTCACGGTCTTTGTTAATTCTGCGCGTTGTTACTTGTTATTGGTTAATGTTGATTGTATGTGTTGATACTCGCAGAGTTGATTGATATGCATCATTGCTTTTACTCTTGGTTGAAGTTTTGATGAAGCTTGTGCATCATTGAATTCCTTCTCATGGATAGATTTTATTCTTAAATTGAAGTTTTGATGAAGCTTGTGCATCATTGAATTCCTTCTCATGGATAGATTTTATTCTTAAATTATAGTAAGTGCATTCTCTTTAAATCATCTGGAGCTTGTGGATTGGTCAAGGATGTTGTTGGGTTGTTGCAATTGATTTATTTTCAGCAAGGTTTATGTGGATTGAAGTGATTTCATTTCATATGCATGTTGTATGAATTAATTGGGATTGTTCTTTCAGTTAAGAGTTGTTTGGATTGAGTGTAACCGTCTTTTCTTATGATTTTTCATAAGGCTTTAGATAAAACAACTTAGAACCGTGTCTTCTTAAAAAAGGATTAATTAAGTTTGTTAAGGATTATAGAATATTCTAACATGTGGGACTATATATGCATATGTTTGTTAAATTTTATGTTGACAAAACGTGATAGATCATAATCCAAAGTAGTACTTCATTGTGATAAAAATTTAAATTTGAAGCATGAGTAAAAATTTAATATTATTTATTAAACAATTATATTTGATTTGTAGTTTTGATGAGTGTGCATGACACATGCCTCTTACCTAGCCTGTTAATTCTTATGGACAATGTATAGTGTGTAATGAGATAGAAGGTAACCATTGTTATATATTATACATGTTGTTGTATATTATGTATGTGTAGTGAAGGATGTGGGTGAATTGATGGAGTAAGGTCATCGAAAATTGAATTTAAATTTTTTAATATAAATGATATGCCATAATTTGTTACTTAAATGTAATGTCTAATGTCTAATCTTTTAAAAATTATGGTTCAACCATATCATAAGTTTTTTTCTTTCCTTCAACAATCACCCACAAGTTAGTTAAGTATCACCCAGCCTTAATAATGCCCCAGTTTTAAAAGAAACATCAACCTTTTTTCCAAGAAAAAAATACTCAAGATTATATTAAAAATATAATTTTATTTACAAAGCTAGCTCCATTGAGCTAAAAATCAAGAAAATGAAAAATCTCTCTCGCCAATGAAAGTAACGGAGTCTATAGGGAAACAGTCCCACAGCCACCATCAGACACGCTGCCACCGATCTGCAAGAGGTCCTGGCCGACCAGGCTTGGAAATTAATAATACTAAAACCACCACCGGAATTAGCAGGCACCATAATCGGACTAACGGTGCAAAATGGATCTATCGCCCACCTCATTCAAACAGATTAAAGCAGGAGATGGGACTTTCAATTCCGTTCTCACAATGGAACACATATAGTCTCCCAACCTCCCCGCAGAGGGCTCTTTTAGAAAGAGCGTCCGCCTCCTTATTGTGGATCCTGGAGAAGTGCCAGAAACTGATGTCCATGAAGAGCTTAGAGAGGATCTGCGTTTTTTCTTTCCAGCCTTCTATATGGACCGAGTGCATCTTACACTTTTGGTTGATCCAGTCTATAATGACTCGCGAGTCTCCAAAAACTAGAAGGTGATCAATCGACCAAAGAGAGGCTAAAGCGAAGGTTGTCCATAAACCCAAAAGTTCAGCTTTAGTGTTCGAGCCCTCCCCGCAATTTAAAAACCATTTAGTGATTCTCTTTGGATGAGCTTTGAAGAATCCACCCACCCCACAACAAAGGTCAGTAGCCACAGCAGCTCCGTCGAAGCAAGCCAGCGTGAATCCAACTGTCAATGGGATCTCGCACTCCATGGGAGGGAAGGATACGATTGAGGAAGGCTGCCAATTGAAAGAGGCCCGAACTCTGTGGACGACCGCCAACACTGAGGGGGGACGGTCTTCAAAGACTGCTTTATTCCTCTCAGCCCAGATCTGCCAGCAAGTGTGGCCAGCCAAGCTTGGAGAAGAGGACTTTTGTGAGATCCAGTCAGAAAAACAGGCCATGAAGGTGGGACCTCTCCAAACGACTGAAAGAGAGAAGGACTCAATCAAATAATTCCAAACCTCCCTCGTAAAAACACAATGAACCAAGAGGTGATTCACATCCTTAGAAGCAAGGTTGCAAAGTGAACAAATGCCAGGGCCCTCCCATCCTCTACGTCTGAGCGCCTCCCAGAAAAGAATTTTCCCTCTACCCGCGAGCCAGGTAAACAACTTCAGCTTGAGCGGGACCTTCCACTTCCAAACTTGGCGAATCCACGAGCGGTCAACCTCGAGCCTCATCTGATGAAGGTAGGCGGTATATAAGTTTTTAACAATGATAGAGCCCGTGGCATCACCGCCAACCCACAGTAAAATATCAGGTTTGTCAGAAAGTGAGATCCCGGATCCTTTGAGGGCCGAAGTGTAGCGGCTCCACTCAATAGCAAGCGATCCTTCCAGTGACAGGGATCCATTGTCCATCCATTTGTCCAGGAGGGAGAGGGCACCAATTGTAACCTTAACATGTGCAAGTGAAGAACAATCCAGGGCCTCAAGCCGCGCGCACAACGTTGGAGAGAGGAGCGACTGGTCTCCCAGTCCCAGAATCATGTCTCGGCCTATGTGAATGTCGTTCCCAGTACCGGGCTTCCTCCGCAACCAGTGGAGAATTACCTGGGAGGACGCGACCATCCCTTTCCAGAAGGGAGACGCCCAAGTTTGTATGAGAGAAGGCTTTCTGATCCAATCGTTGAGTGACAGGGAGCCCATATACTTTACTTTGATAATACGGCTCTAGATGCTTTTGTGGGTGAGCCCTCTCTAGAAGGAGATGGCCAGGAGAGCTTGGTTGAAAGAGGAAAGTAGTTTTAACCCTCAACCCCCTGCCTTCCGAGGCTTGGACAGCTCTTGCCAAGAGCACAGGTGAAATCGGCGCTTTCCTGCTAAATCATTCCAAAGAAAGTTGAAAGTGAGCCTCCGAAGGATCAAAACAATCTTTGAAGGTAACCGCTCCAATGACATCCAGTAGACGGCTAGGCTCTCCAAAACCGACTTGACCAGGATAAAACGACCCCCAAGAGACAACCATTTATTGCACCAGAAGCCAATTTTTTTTTCATACAGGGCCACGAGCCACTGCCAGTCGCAAGGAGTGGAGGAACCCAATTTTAGGTGGAAGCCAAGGTACGAAAAGCCTTCGCTTAGATTAATGAAAGGAAGGGGGATGGAGTCCTTTAGGGTAAGAAGTTCAGTCTCTGAAATGCCCCAATAGTGAACTGTAGATTTTGAAAAAGTAAGGGCCAAACCTGAAGCAAGACAGAAGAGCTGGAGCGTTTCTTTTAAGACCTGCCAATCCCCCTGGTCAGCGCTCAGAAAAATAAGCACGTCATCTACAAACATCAGGTGGACTAAGTTGAAATAGTTTGAGATTTTTAATCCTGAGAGAAGGTGATCTTCGACCCTTTTGGAGAGAAGGAGACTTAGTCCTTCCATGATCAGGATAAAAAGATAGGGGGAAAGAGGGCAACCCTGTCGGAGGCCCCTTTCACTCTTGAAGAATCTAGAAGGCT
>ML797265.1:283475-325666 GCA_009831015.1 Picea engelmannii | reverse complement strand
TGATGGAAGAAACCCCGAAATAAGATGAGTAGGTTTAAGAGTTGGTATTTCAGAGTTTCGGTATCCAGGAAACCCAAGGGAGAGTTCCCTTGTACTCGCAAGTCCCAAAACCCCGACTTGCGAAATCCCGATGGAAGAAACCCCGAAACAAGATGAGCAGGTTTAAGAGTTGGTATTTCGGAGTTTCGGTATCTAGGAAACCCAAGGGCGAGTTCCCTTGTACTCGCAAGTCCCAAAACCTTGACTTGCTAAATCCCGAAACGACAGTGTGTGGATAAGTTACGATATTTTGACATTTCGGTACCCAGTATATCCAAGGGAGAATTCCCTTGTACTCGCAAGTCTCGAAATCTTGACATGCGAAATCCCAAAATGACAGCATGTAGCTAAATCTCAATATTTCAGTATTTCGGCATCCGAAATATCCAAGGGCGAGTTCCCTTGTACTCGCTAGTCCCAAAATCCCGACTTGCGAAATCCCAAAAAGATAGAGTGTGGAGAAGTTATTATATTTCGGCACCCGAGGTACCTAAGTGCGGGCCCCATTTATTCCCTAGTCTCAAAACCTTGACTCACAAAATCCCGATGGAGGAAACCCCAAAATAGTGGAGCATGTTTAGAGTTTGGTGTTCCGGACTTTCGACTCTCGGGAAACCTAGGAGCGAGACCCCTTGTTCTCACATAACGCGAAATCCCGAAAGGAGAAATGTTGAAATGGATTAGCACAGATAGATATGGTGTTTCGGTGTTTCGACACCCGGGATACCTATTGGCAAGTTCTCTTGTGCTTGCTAGTCCTGAAAACCCG
Source organism: Picea engelmannii (assembly GCA_009831015.1). Classification (NCBI taxonomy): domain Eukaryota; kingdom Viridiplantae; phylum Streptophyta; class Pinopsida; order Pinales; family Pinaceae; genus Picea; species Picea engelmannii. Next base: position 324,858 of record ML797265.1, on the reverse strand, counting down.
AATTGCGAAACCTCGAAATAATAATAGTGCGGACGAGATATGGTGTTTTGGTGTTTCGGCACTCGGGATACCTATCGACAAGTTCTCTTGTGCTCGCCAGTCCTGAAAACCCGGTTTGCGAATTCTTGAAATAGGCTGAGCGATATATATACATGTATGCAGGTTTCAGAGTATGTATAGGTGTGATACCTCCTGTCGTCGCATATCCCGAAAACCTGGTTTGCGAATTCTTGAAATAGGCTGAGCGACATATATATCTGTGTGTGTGTGTGTGTGTGTGCAGGTTTCAGAGTTTTCGGCTCCTAGGAAACCCAGGTGCGAGACCTCCTGTCATTGCACATCCCGAAATCCCGATGGAGGAAACCCCGAAGGGTAGAGTACCAAACTTATTCCAGGTTGCTGTTAATCTCGATAAGCGGTTAGGTCCATTTCGGGTTTCGGCCCTTCGAAAGTCAAGAGAGCAAGGGATCACTTGCCTCACGACTCCCCTTATCGCGATAGCAGAAGTGCCTTCTCAATAAGGACTGTGGACATAGCCACGGTCATATGAGGGACTTTAAAGGGAAAGGAGGTTCTGTGCTAGGCTCCTTGGAATCTTGGGGAGTGTTGTCCCTCGAGAATAAGGAAAGAAAGCCAAAATTTTTCTAGCCCCGTGGTGGGTGTGTTACATCAGCTGAGGTCAATCAACCACAAAATAAGCATACTAATGTGTAAATCCATCATGGGCCATCTCCCATGTGAAAACCCATTACGGACTATCTAGGGGCTCATCATAAACCATGTACCCCAAATCTCATAAAGCACCCCCAAACATGGTGTAAACACTTTCGAAGCAACCCTAAATGCTAACACTCCCTCTTTACAAGGAATGTGTTTACACCAACACCTTTCAACTCCCTTTTCAAATCCACCAGATATTCCACCTACAAATCTGTACTTATTACAGTCATAGAATCAACCACTATCTCCCATAAAGAAATTGGCATGCATGCTATTACAACATATCGGTCCTCCAAAGAATATTGACCACTTATGAATATGAAAGAACATAAGAAAACTACCAAACCCCATCATCTCTCAAGTCAACATCATGAGCCAAAATAAATGGACACCACATTATGATCCGCTCAGGACATTCTTCATACAAAACCAAGACAAGTGAATCACATTTATCAAATTCGTAAAGATAGAAATATGCATAAATTAACTCTTTGATCCTAAAATACCAAGCTCATGGCATAGGTAACAACCTATGTAAGGTTATTTACTATCAACATGAGAATCCATCTTATGTACCTCAAAATATATGGCAACTGAAGCAACCTGAACATGGTTAACTCCCTCATCCTGAGAGAATCCTAAAGCAAGAGTAACATCACAGTCAATTCCTTCTTTCTAAGAGAATATAATAACCTTTCCCATGTTCTCTAAAATGCTCCCATAAACTACAATCATGGAATCAATCCTAACATCATCCTCCATCAATGTATCACACCTCTCCTCCTTAAGACAACTAGGAGGCTCACAGATGGAAGAGACCAATGGAATATGACTCACATATCTCCTAAGAGATATACTCACCCTCATTGAATATCTGGGCACTCCTATATGCTCTTGATTCTCCTAAAAACTAGAAGATCCATCTATCCTCTCACTAAAATGCACATGTGTTACTGGATCAACAAGTAACCTCTAAAGGCCACCCTCTCCCACCGTTCTAGCTAAATTCCTCGAACTAGCTAGACTACAATCACCAACAATGCATTTTTGTCCCTCAAATGAAACTATCCACTATACATATATCATACAAGAAACCAAAATAAGATTCTTCTTCAACCTAGGAACCAACAAAACATTATCCAACTCAAGAATGTCACCTAAAGGAATCTGGGAAGAAATGAAGCCAACTCCTCTGATAGGGTTTGTAGCATCATCACGAAACTCCACACTCATTCCTTCCCCTTGCTTTTGAATTTTGTTGATTAGCGACCTATTATATGTCATATGTCTCAAAGCAAGACAAAATGTTAGAAGACAAGAAAGAGGTGATGGAAAAGGCAGTCTCAAATTGAGAGTAATCCTCCTCTTTACCTACTATAGTTTCAGTTGCAACCTATTTGATACCAATTTCCCTCCTTCTTCTTCAATGGACACCAACTAGCATAATGTCCCATCTCGTGACATCGAAAACACATTACCTTACTCAATTCCTTCTTTCTTATAACTATGCCTTCCTTTATGTAGCTTTCTTGCTACCCTTCTTTGTATTCCCAATGAGACTAATAACATCTACGTCCCCTTATTTCTCTAAATAAGATTGCAATTTTATTTCTTCCTACACAAAATCAAGCCAAAGTTTTGGAATCTTTGGTAAGGTATCTCCATCTCAAACACTACAAACAAAAAACATACAATGTAGTGAGTCATTTTAAGTCAATGGACACCAACTCTTAATCCTCCATTGTTGTTCGAATGCATTCCAACTGATATTTCAACTTAGTGATCCTTGTCAAGCAATTCACCATAGTATATGTCTAGATCATGCGAATGGCTAAAATTTGTTTTCACAAGAGCATCTATAAGGAAACACAAGAGTTTTTAAATAACTCAACTAAAGCTTCAAACATTTTCTTTCTTTCTTTATTATCTAAAATGTGAGAGGTGAAATTATCCTTCATAGAATTGTTACAGGTGAATCCTCCTGCGGAAAGTGGATTCCCTCTTGGTCTCTAGACTCCTAAGGCCAAGACATAAAAGTGCTTAACATGGACACTGACATCCTTTTAGGTCTAATCAAGCTAACATACAAAGGAGAAGAGGAAATATATGTACCTTATTAACGACGTTTGCCCTTGCAAAATCCAGGCCGAGCTTCGATCATGAGCTCCCTGATAGGTCCTGTAGAACAAACAAAGATACAATGGAATTCCTATTTTACCAAGATTAGCTCAAATATAGATCTATCTACTGAAGATAAATTCATGTGGAACAAACATAAATTTGAAATCAACAGGCCAAACATTGATTATTAATGAGAACAAGTAAAGGTACTTACAATCCTTTGATGAAGGTGCAACAACTTCTTCCAGTTCTCCTTGTCCAACCCCTTTTCTCAAGTAATCTACACTGATTGCTTTGATGACATCTCACCTATGGGATCATAAGTTTGGTATAATTCTCAATCCCCACATCTCTTCTGTTAATACCACTTATAGGATCATAAGTTTGGTATCAATCTCTAGTCTCTCTTTCACCATGAGGAGGCCTCCTTATATAACCTTGGAGAGGCCCAACCACTTGAGAGATCTTTGGGATGAGTTGAGTATTCTTCTCCTTTAGTTGAGGATCTTCCCTAAGATCATGCCTTGACCTTCTATTTGAATCCAACCACCTTCATAAATTGAGAGGATTCTTCCCTGTTTTATCTCAACAAACCAAAAATTTGCTCAAAGAAGGTATCACTCCCCCAAAAGGGTACACAGAGCATTTGAGCGCTCCCCTAAAGAGGCCCAGGGAGTGATGGCACTCCATGACAGTGGGTAGGGGAGCGCTGCCCTCCAAAATCCATTTTTGAGTGGTTTTTCCAGTGGCAAAAGGCTTGTACTCCTTGTCAACTGATTTCTCTTCTTCAAAACTAGTCTCTGAGGTGTCTAAAGTGTCCTTGTGATGTCGTTAGAGGGACGACATAGGCAAGATGGTAGTATGATGTTTGTGACACTTGTGACACTTGTGGTCAATATGCGACACTTGCGGACAATATGCGACACTTACAACACTTGTAACGACGATACTTGTGACACTATTGAAGTGAGTAATTTTGATGTGTAACAGATTGCCCCCAAAGTGCGAAGTTAGAAGACGATGATGACTGAAGTAATTTGTAGACTTTTTTGAGCAAGGGTATGAACGCAGAGAGGCTGGAAAAAGCTACACACAACCATCAAACAAATATTATTACATGTTTCAAACCCAAGGCATACATACCTATGCTTGAGTGATAAAGACTTTTTAGGTATGGCCGCCATAAAATACACTGAAGATCCATAATTATATTGACAAAATGGTACAACCATTGAAGATACAATGTGGATCTATACTCCTATGACATGAACTGATCGTAGCCACGAAGAATACACATTGGATCTATGAGATGACAAGACATAGCCACGACTAATACAAAGTGGATCTATGTAACAGTATATGTGTCATTGTTCAAAAGAATTCCTTTGCAACTTGGGCAAAGTATACATAAGAGTAATAACTCAACCCATGGTCTTCTTACTGATCCCAATGTAGTATGAATCTAACCATGTGAATAGATGTCCCGATGTCGAACATGGTAGAAACCACTTGATTACTGGTCAATGAGGTAAACCGTTAACAAGCACGAGGGAGATCACCATTGATGTCAATGATTCCCAAGGTACTCTAGTACATTCCGATGAATGTGAATAGATGAGATGAAGTCTAAAATTCATGGAATCATCCGATCAGAGGTCAATGATGTAAACCCATTGTCGGATGTGAGGAGGCCTGCCGTTGAGGCATGCAGGTCCCAAAGTACTAACTGGTTTCTAAGTCTAGTTCTTGGATAATGTGTTGAAGTCGACAGGAATAGACTCGTCGAAGGAGGGCCTTGATGTATCCCCCATCAACGACACAAAACTGACACAGAGATGTAATTGGTAGATCAAATGAACATGGACTGACACGGGTATTGAAACATGATATTTGTGATGGCTGACTCTCGAGGCAGATACTTCCCTTGAACACTGAGGCACAACAACAGAAACGTGACATGGACCAAAACTTGATGATGCAGTGGATGCTGTGACTTTAGTCAGGTGACCCAGAGGAGTAAAAGAAATTCAGAGGATTGGCTCAGTGCAGAGGTTCAATGGTTTAAAATGCGTGCAAAGACAAAGTATCGTGTTCAAGGGAAACTCTAAGAGCTACTAGTAGTGTTCTAAAAAAATGCTTGGCTTGCTTCTTTCAATTTTTCCCCCATCTAGATAGACGAGTACCTCTTTTTAATTTAATGAGCTCGAGGAGGGTAACACATGCTCGATATGACTCACCTTTGGTAAGTCCCTCTTCCTTTGTTTAGTGAACTGGAAGAAGTAAGGGTTCGGTCCCGTATGGGTCCTTCCATGTATGATTTTTTAACGAGTCCAGAGAAGGTCAACTTGGTGGTTTTTCATATTTAGAGAGTCTGAAAACAACTTAAAGATGAATCCAATGTTGTCATTTTTTCGTGATATTAGTCTTACGAGGCCGAAAAAGAGATAAATTATCACTCGAAATACGCCCTTTCAAACCTTGTAACGAGTGGGAAAGGAAGCAAGATCACTTGACAATCTTTTCATGTTTAGAGAGTCTGAAAAGAGCTTAAAGACAACTCTAGGGGGTTCCTTTTTCGTATATCCATGCGAGCCCGAAAAAGAGATAAAAGGTTGCTTGGTTGCATTCTCATGTATTTACGAGCACGAGAAAGAACAAAGACTAAGCTCGGTATGCCCCCAGCTTGAAAGCTAGTGGCTTCACTCCATAATGATCATGAAAGGCTGGAGACATGCCCTCCAAGCCTCAATTCATTCACTGATGTTGAGGTTGTCACCAATTTCTCTACTAGATGGAGAAAAAGGATAAGAGTGGATGAAAAGAAGGTTCAAGAGATGTGACTATTTCATTTTTTAAAGAGCTCGACACAAGAAAAGAACTATGCTCAGGGCTCCAGGTTCAATCCCCAGATTTCTATTTCATTTTTTAACGAGCGTTCTACAGAGAGGAAAACTATGCTCAAAGATTCTGTTTCATTTTTTAACGAGCTTGCTACAGAGAAGAGAAACTATTCTCATGACCTTTGTTTCATTTTTTAACGAGCTTGCTATAGAGAAGAGAGAACTATGCTCATGGAATCTCTTTGATCATGGCTTCCAAGAGAATAACGCTCTGGAAGGACACCATGTCAAGGGACAAAACTCAGTCATGGTTCCAAGATATCTTCACTGGATGGAAGAAAATCACTTTGGAAGGAACACATGTCGAGGGCCGTGACACTGGTAAGGAGATCAAGCTCTAATAGCCCTACTGAAGAGATCACCATATCAACTACCAGATCCAAATCATCGAAAGTTGAAGTCATCAGAGACAACAAAAAATCAACATAAGGAGGGAATATATAGTGTATATCTTCCCAAATTTCTTCACGAGGGGGAAGAAAAGAGGACCGATGATGGTTATCATCCCGAGGTAGTTTTTCGATGCTAAGCATTTCCAGAATAGATTCATCAGAAGGAAAAATTGGGGAAATGTAGTCGATTGCAGACGACAAGGAGTTTAACCCTGATGGCATCGAGTAACTGTCAGGTGCCAAGAGATGTTGGTCATCCGAGGAGGGAGAGGCGGATTGGATAGCAACGTATGATGTTTCAGTTGGATTAAGTGGCATGGTGTCACCTAGTGCATTGAATTCCAAGGGACTAGGTACAATCCAAGGGTCAGATGATTCCAAAGATTGATAAGCTGTGGTCAAAATCATATAGACGGTGGCAACATGATGTGTGGTTGGTGGAAGTGGTGTAGGGAAGGTACCCATAAGGGTAGAATATTCCAGCAAGCCAACACCAACACTTTCATACGTGATCTTGTGATCTCCCAAGAATGGAATATTGTTGGTAGCGGGAGCATGAGCATCGGGTGTACAAAAATCTAATTGATCGACAGTGACAATTTTTCCCTGATGAGGAAATTGTACACATCGAAACACCGACGAGGCAATGAAAATCATAGCATAAAACCAAATTCTTCCAAGTAATAAATTGTAATTGAGGGGAGCGTCGACCACCTCGACATCAACAGTGACGGTTTTGCCACCCAACTGGACAGGCAGGAACTGTAAAAGCCCATGGGGATGAAAACCTCGCCCATCGAATGCACACAACATCATTGGGGATTTGTTAAGTGTGGGTGATTTTAGACTTTTCCAACATGCTAAAGACATGACACAAGTAGAGGCTCCCTCATCCAAGATGGTTCGGTGAATTTGTTGATTGTGAACAACAACATCAATTTGGAAAGGAAGTTGGTGGGAGATTCGAGATGTATAATTGTCCAGGTTAAACATGATATGGTTGGACGACTCGAGATCAACAATGCCAAGAGTGTTCTACATTGACCGGGGCAGTACTGTAGAACTTCTAACGCAGACATAGCACACGGTGCTTGAGACAAATCTTCGACAATGTTGTAGTTCTGGGTGGCACGTGAACTAGGATTAAAAGTAGATTTACGGATAGTTCTCTTAGGAGGGCATAAGATAGAGTTGAATGAAGGTTTCTCAATCTAAAGTGGTCTAGACGAAGGACTAGCTGATGGAGGACTAACGGAGGACAATGATGGATCCGGTAAAGAATCGTTAGTGACCTTGTCTTTGTCAGGTTTAGCTGGTGTGTCGTACATCTTAGAACGAGTGGTCAAATTAATCCCATTAAACATATAAATATGGGAACTTGTTGAGGCCTCATCATGAGGATGGCTAGAACTTCCCCCGGGAGAGGGGGTTTGAGCAACCATGGATTGCTGCTGTGGAAAAGGCTGAGTAAGCACAGCGGGTTGTGAATTTCCCTTGAAAATTTTGGCCACTTCATCACGATGTGGACAGTTTCGAGTGTAGTGATCGTCACCACAAATGATACACGGGAATTTCAGTTTCCACTGTGGTTGCCTTTCGGTAGCAGGTGTTTGAGCTTGATTTTTTGGTTGTTCATTGTTATTAGTATTTTTTGATTTATTTTTTGCCTTCTTCTTACCTCTAGAATTTTATGAAGGGTTTCCAGCAAATGAAGGTTGCCCCCTGCCAGTGGTGGATTAAAGACCGGGGTATGACTGGCAAAGGGAGGTTTCCCTCCAAGAAGAAAATGAAAAGGGGGCTGTCTCTCGGGAGGGGTAGGCCCACCGTAGGATGGTGGTCTTCCAGGAGGGATAGGTTCGCTAGATGGTGGTTTCCCTCCAGTCGGTTGTATTTGGATGGCAAGGGTCTGCATTCTCTGGTGCAAATATGTCCCAGGAAGATCGTGCGGAACATGTGGAGCTGTAGAGTGAAAGTTTGTAAAAGTGGGGGTAGGGATCGAAGTGCCTTGGGAATGAGTAAAGGTTATGAGTCTAGCATTAGGATGGACTTGTGATGACATAACAATAGGGTTAATGACTTGATCGAAGGGGTGATTCATAGTTTGACCGGATGGCCCAATTTCAACAGGAGGGTCATGAGGATGAAAGGGTTGTCGAATGGATTCAAAATGCTCATAGAGATCGCATCCTAATGAAGTCCTCCATACAGAACGAGCATGTGTAGGATTTGTATCTACTGGAATGGTAGGATGAATAGGAGTCCTATCTCAACACCAAAGATTGGTTCTGTGGATCCCATATATGTTTCGGTAAATGCTCTCTCAGGTAACTGTGGGACCTCTTCGTCTATGACGTTCCCAAGGGAGTCTAAACGAAGAAAAAGTGGTTCGAGAGGGGTTACCGACACAGATGTGCGAGGAGTGGGATTCTCAACCATAACCAAAGCGCCTTCTGGATTGTCTAACGGAGGAGTAACAACACTCCCAACGTCAGATTGATTTTCTACCTCTCCACGGTAGTTGTCTTCTAGAGGGTTAGGAGGTAAGGGTTGGTAGCCTTCCAGAGGAAACCCTTGCATCCTGCACGATCGATGAAGACCTTTATTGTCTACATGCTCAATTTTGGAGAATAACAACACATGCTGAAAATCTAGGGCCAACTAATGAAAATAAACAACATACGCTAATAAAATCTAAGAATCAAAACCAAGCAAACAAAACTTCTCTCGATGATCCTACTAGTTGGTGATGAGATCCAATGTCGCGTGATCAAGTCAAGAAGGGGCTAGGATATGGTGGAACAGTTACAATGGTGACCTGCTTAACGAAATTTCACCTTGGTCGAAGCTTCCACACAATAATTGTGGATTTACCCTCCAACGAGCCCGAGTGAGTTTGACCAATGTCTGTTCTAGGTACAGTGAGACTTCCCTTCACCGTCACCTTGTGTAAGTACCTAAAGATTATGGCAACTAAGGACACCAACTCATAGTCAGCCCTTGGGCGGGTACAATCGATAGTTCGATCCAAATGTATGGGCAAGATAACAAGTCCAAAATCAACTCGAGAGGCTCCCACACATAATCATGGGTATGCCCTCAAGTGACCCCCAATATATGATTTGACCACTACAAACAGTTGAACCATGAAGGGATAATCTCCGTAATTCTCCCGAATGCGACCTCGTGCGTAACCCTTGTATGAGAGGGGGATCCCAGAAAGCCTATATGACAATTGGATTTGATCTCCTTATCACAAGATGCTAATGTTTGTTTTGAAAAACTTTGGAGAGTTGTACTCATAGCCTAATCCAAAGTACTAGTCCTAGTCTAATGTTGGTGGAAGATTCTAAAAACAAAAATGTTCTAGACAATTTTTAATTAGTGTTCATTTTGCAGCTGTTCTTTACTCAAAGGGTGTATGACAATGAAATTGATGGTATTGTGACTCAATCCCCCAAAAATGCATAAGGAAGTGATAAGTAGTCTTGTCTTTCGATGAATGCCTATTTAAGGGAAAGAGAGAAAGTTCTTTTCACTATCAAACACTAAGATGCAACATATTCATACAATTGTTTCTCAATCAAATCCAATGTAATGCTAAAAAATTTCAGAAATGCCTTCTAATATCCAAACCAATCACTAAAATATGTCCTTTTGCTTATATGTGAATGATAATCAGATGTAAAACTTTTAATGTCAATSAGACTTCAGGATTAAACAATCAGAAGCAAACCTCACACAAACAAAAATACACTCTCGTTGTGAATAAACAAGAAGGACAAAGATAAACAAATTTGCAAACAAGAACCAAAAACCTCAAACAAAAAAAATGCTRGAAAACTGACCTCAAAGATCAAATGGAAAGGTTCACAGACCTTTGGATTTCCTCACAAAAGCTTCCACTCAAGCAGATAAATGAGAAGAAAACAACAAGTTAACTCTAGATCAGCAGAGACAAAGAGTGACTTCAAGGCAAGGAAAGAAAATGTCAAGTTTCCAAACAAAAGAGGATCAATTCTTAGAAAATAGGGTGTTGAAGGCCAATACCAAGATGAATTGAGATTTATWKAATTCCTGAGCCAATGCCAAAACTAAGAAATAGCTTCAGAGGATGAAAATTATGGAGAATTTCTCACAGAAAGGAGTARCGCTCTGGTGTAAGGGGCACCAGAGTGTTCCARCGCTTTGTGTAAGGCTAATGGGGAGTGTTGGCACTCTGATAACAAGGGAGGGGGAGCRCTTTGCTCTCAAAATTTAGAAAAYGAAATTTCTAAACAGACTCAGTCAATCAGGGTGAATAAGATGAAAGAAAGAGGCAATCAATCAGATCTAAGAATAAAAAACAATATGGAGAAGGTCAAATGAGTGGGGAAAGGGCCAAAACAAGATCTAGGAAAGGAAACAAAAATCAGAGCTTCTCCTCAGTGGAGTTGCCAATTTCTGTTATAGGTGAATCCTCCTGTGGACAAGCGGATTCCCTCTTGGTCTCTAGACTCCTAAGGCAAAGACAAAAAAGTGCTTAACATGGACACTGACATCCTTTTAGGTCTAATCAAGCTAACATACGAAGGAGAAGAAGAAAGATATGGACCTTATTAACGACGTTTCTCCTTGCAAAATCCAGGATGAGCTTCGATCCTGAGCTCCCTGATAGGTCCTGTAGAACAAACAAAGATACAATGGAATTCCTATTCTACTGAGATTAGCTCAAATATAGATCTATCTACTGAAGATAAATTCATGTGGAACAAACATAAATTTGAAAGCAACAGGCCAAGCATTGATTATTAATGAGAACAAGTAAAGGTACTTACAATCCTTTGATGAAGGTGCAACGACTTCTTCTAGTTCTCCTTTTCCAACCCCTTTGCTCAAGTAATCTACACTGATTTCTTTGATGACATCTCACCTATGGGATCATAAGCTTGGTGTAATTCTCAATCCCCACATCTCTTCTATTAATACCACTTATAGGATCATAAGTTTGATATCAATCTCTAGTCTCTCTTTCACCATGAGGAGGACTCCTTATATAAACTTGGAGAGGCCCAACCACTTGAGATATCTTTGGGAGAAGTTGAGGATTCTTCTCCTTTAGTTGAGGATCTTCCTTAAGATCATGCCTTGACCTTCTACTCGAATCCAACCACCTTCAAAAATTGAGGGGATTCTTCCCTGTTTTAGCTCAACAAACCAAAAATTCGCTCAGAAAAGGTGGCGCTCCCCCAAAAGGGTACACAGAGTGTTTGAGTGCTCCCCCAAAGAGGCCCAGGGAGCGCTGGCACTCCCTGATAGTGGGTAGGGGAGCGTTGCCCTCCAAAATCCATTTTTGAGTGGTTTTTCCAATGGCAAAAGGCTTGTACTCCTTTTCAACTGATTTCTCTTCTTCAAAACTAGTCTTTGAGGTGTCTTAAGTGTCCTTGTAATGTCGTTAGAGGCATGACATAGGCAAGATGGCAGTATGATGTTTGTGACACTTGTGGTCAAGATGCGACACTTGTGAACAAGATGTGACACTTACAACACTTGTAATGACGACACTTGCGACACTATTGACAAGAGAATCAAGAATGATTCTCTTCACCTTGGATTCCTTCCTCTAATGAGTGGCCAATTGCACTGGATCAATCGATAGGTTTTGGAATCCCTTTCAATAAATTCTCCCAAATATCAAATTAACCCATGAGTAACTGGAGTCTAAGCTTCCAAGTGACAAAATTGGAAGCTCCATCCAACATGTCAAACTCTCTAAGATTGAGACTCATCGTACATATCCATAATAAGTCCTCAAGTGCACAAAATCAATAGTATATGATGTAGACAAAGCCCTTTTTAGGGTCAGAGTGCTTCTCCCAAGTAACCTAAGGTATCACACCCAACAACCTCAACAAGGTCAAGCACCTCTCCCAAGTAATCTTCAATTGAAATACAATGTGCCTCTTACACCTGGAGTGATCTCAACCAAGCAAGCTCTAATACCATGTAGAAATTTCTGAATTGTAGAGACTTAATGCAAAACAAAAATTTCACCTCTTAACAAGAGGTTTCCTAGATATTAACCAGGTTGTGAATTTATGACCTTGGGGCTGTTACGAAATACAAATAAAACAACAACAACAATATACTATATTTAAATTCTCAACAACCCCAATCTACTAGAAAATTCAAGAAAAAAGATACAAATATGTTCCAATAATTTTCAACCCTCTAAGGTAATCTTATCATGCATATAATATATATGAAAACACTTATGAAAACTATAAAAATAGTAGTAAATATGTCCTTGTATTCTTCAATTATAATGTTAAATCACTTAACATATTCACCCTTAAATGATTTCAAATCAACAAGACATATAGTGTTGGATATTATAAGCCATGAAGAATATAGATAGCTAAAAATCAAATATGCAATTTACACCAGTATTAGATGACTAGAAAATTTATTAATATGCATAAATAAGAACTTCATGTACATACCATAACCTTATCACAAGGCTAGTACAATCCTATAGCTCCACAAAACCATAGCTAGGGAAAACAATGAAAACCCTATATCACATGAAGGAGATCCAACGAGCATGCATTACACAAGCATGTCCTCCCGGGAAAGGCGTCTCTTATTCTTCTCTTCACCAAGTACAACCTAGGGTTTCATCTCAAAACCCTAATCTCCAAATCTCCTAGGGATGAAACCTTAACCCTCATCTTCAAGATGCTCTAACAAGCTCAAAAAACCCTATCAACTCCAAGAGAGAGAGGAATCAAGTACATAAGAAGATCTAAGATAGAGATGAAGTGGTGCACTCCTCTTCATCACATATCTACACAATAATGAATGAGTGAGTGAATGATTCTCTCCTTCCTCTATTACAATAACACATGTAGGCTCACATGTGTGAAGTTCTACACTCCAAGAGTACACATGTCAAGTTTCAAGGTGATCTCATCAACAAGCAAAGACTCCAAATACAAGGGCATTCCATGAGGTGTGTACAACACTCCTCCTACAAGCCTCCAAATACTACAACAAACCTCTTAAGCCATGTACTTCAATAGGTCCACTCCCTCTACATGAACATTGTCACAACCTACACACCATTAAGCCAACTCCAAGCTTCCATGCAAAAATCCCAAATACCTTATGTTCTAGAGGGCCCAATGCCCTCATCTAGTATGCAAAATGATCCTCATCCTAAGTAGGTTGTTCTCCAAGCGAGTGACCATCTCCATGTGGCCATAATGTAGAACATCAACAAAGTTGTCAAGAGATCTCCAATGCCATAGAGAAGAATATCACGCAAGTTCCCAACTGATGTCAAACAACCACTAAGTAATCCATCTCAAAAGTGGAAATCCATCACAAACCATCTCCCATGTACAAATAAATCACAAACTATCTATAGGTTGATCATACATCATGTACCGCAAATCTCATTAAACACCCCCAAACATGATGTAAACACTCTCAAAGAAGCTAACAACTATCACCTTTTAAGGATGATCCATAAATGTGTTGTCACGGATGCACCCAAAGTCAATAATTAAAGGGCGGTGTTGTAAAATATGAGAGATAATCAAAGTGTGTATTATAGATACTTAGTGGTTGTTAGAGCATGGTTCTAGAAAGACGGAAGGGTTGGAGAAGAACACCAAGGGTCCAACACATGATTAATTCATGGTTAATAATCATGAGTTGTAATTAATACTCAATAATACCCCTCAAGTTCCCTTTGCTTCGACTACAAGTATTGTTGTTTGGGCACTTTGTAATTCATAATTGAGATCCTCCAACTTTTGTTCCTACTTCAAATATACACTATTGACCCCCCATCAATTGGTAAAAGAAAACCTACCCCTCCAAGTGAATAGGGATTTAAACCATAGGATGATTAAATTCCCATAGAATATGAATTTTTATATCTTGATAATGGGGATCATGTAAACTAATTAGTCCTTGACAATGTACCCATGGAGAAATATTCCCCATAGTGCCAACGATTTTAGCAAAAACCCTCATCTCCTAGTCCTCCACAATGAATGGAAATACTATTTTAGAAGATCATTGATATATATTAGCACCAAAATGACAATAAGACAAATGAACCAGACCCTGACTCTATTATATTATGTACAAGAATGAATTATATCTTAGAAAGCAATACAAGAAGCACAAACCTAACTGTACACAATCAAACAAACCCTTATAAGAAGAACAAAGGAATTCACACTATTACTATAGTAAAAAGAAGACTAACTATGATTGTGAACAAAATTATGTATGAAGAAGGATAGAGAAAACAAAGGAATTCACAATATTACTATAGGACAAATAAGAGGAACTACAATTGTGAAAAAATATATGTATGGAGAAGGATTAAAACGTTCAAGAAGTGTTGTAGGGAAATAAAGAATAATTGACTACTTGGAATGGTGGTTTTCATAAAAGGATGAGCTCCTAGATCAATTTTCAATTCAAACTACCACAACAATGGTAGAAAATTTAGAAGAATTTTACAATTACCTAAGCTTGGAGGAGAATTACTTCAAGTTAATAAACTCCACCAACTAGAAATGTCCCCTAATTCACCCCCATACAAGCCAAGAAGTTCAACTAGTATAATTGAATTTTAGTGGGGGCACTAAAGACTCTAGTTTGAATTAGCTCATCTAACAAATTTTGTAGGGAAACTGATTTGTTTGTTGTCATCTTTGAATAATTATAGAACAAAAAAGATATGAGGAAGAAACCTTGTATTTTGAGAAAAAATTACTAATTCATCATATTATTTTACATTCTCTACACCATACCATCTAAAATTGAGTTACCCCTTAATAACATATATATTCATAGAAGTCTCATATCGTCTAAATTGAGTTACCCTTTGCTACAATCTAAAGTCATAGAAGGATCATATTGTTGTTGATGTGAATTTCAACACATTGGGTACTACTCAACTGCCCACTAGTAGACAGGGATACTAGTGACAGACAATATGAAAATAATAATTTTACTCTATCAACCAAGCAAGCAAGAAATAATATAAACTATGATTTTAACTAAAATGGAAAAGAAGAACTTGTAATGTGCTCCTTTTGAAGAGTATTCTAGGCTTGATTGTTGAGCTGAAGAAGTAATAGTTCGCTCGAAGAAAATCTACACACGAAAAAAAACCTTTCCCTACTCTACAATGGAAAAGAACTAGATCTATCTCACTAAGATATAAACCTTCTAATCTACTTGATTATCAACGAGAGCAAATGCAAGACACTAACATCAAATCAATACAAGCAAATATGGTAGGATGGGTGGGGAGAAAGGATATTTTATCACAAGAAGGAAGATATTGCATCAAGATAGCCATACCTTGTGTGATAAGGTGGCTCCAAATCCATTTTCCTTGGGGATCATTCATCTTAATGCTCTCTCTAGTCCACTGCCCTTTCGAAATATTCAAACTCTTTCTTCAACATTCAACAAACAAAGGGAAATGTATAATCCAAGATGCAAAATGGACAACCCTAACATGTGAATAGAAAATACAACAAGTTGTAGGTACACTCAAGATCTGATTTCATAATCAAATGCATAAGAGGCTCTTGTATAGGATTAAGGTTCTTCTTAGGGTTTTTTTGTGAAGAATATGCCCACATTCTATAACAATCCTAGAATACTCATGCTTTGGGGCACTATCACCACTCAAAGTTGATTGTACCATAGATGATGCACTTGATGATCAATTTTGAACATGTTAAATGAGTTGTGTAGGTATTATACTAGTTTGAACATAATCGTAATAACTTTGAAGAGGAATGTTCATGGGCTAAATTAACCATGGAAATTCAATGTTTCACCAATGTTTTTTAACATTTCCATCATTTCTATACTAGGTAGATTTGTGAATGCATTATTAAAATAACATTGTTTCGTATATACAAACCAAATGTGAATCTTAACTATGATCGTATTGTTTGAGATACTTGAAACGATCTAAAAACCCATATTATTTCATATCGTATAAAGGGGACTTGATACCTTTCCCTCATCAAATTGCCTCATACCACTTCTATCTATTCACAAACCATACTTCCTAACCCATTCATTATACCATATAACCCTCATATGACCATAATATCGAAATATGAATGACCATATCGTTTATTTTACACCTTGTTGCCACACCATCTTCTTAATGCATTATACCATCTATTCATTTTACTGACATACCATCTCACACATATTGTCTAACTCAATCCATTTGATCTATTCATATCGTTTAATCCAACATAACACCTATCACCTCATTTAAACAATATCTCCATTAAGATTGTATCAAAGGGGAGTTGAATGAGATGAAGCATAATCTATAATGGTGGAAAGGGTGTAGAAAATGGAATGAAGGAATATACTAACATTAAAATTGTCATCCACATCAACATTAACTAGGTAAAAATTCCCTTGGGAAACCTTACCAATTTAGTTAAGGTATGTTGAAGAATATTCTAGTTATGATAATTAATACACATCGAACATTAACTTTAACATCAAAAAGTTTAGAATAAAAAGTAGTTATATTGGTCTGTTCTCATACTTTTATCAAAAATTGTCATCATGTTATTGTAGCGGTTGAAATCTTGTGTATTGACAAAAAACCTCACCTCAAAAAATGCCAGAAATCTACACCATAGAAGTTTCAACCCAAATATTGAATCTAATTTCACCATAAACCACTTTAAAATTTTAAAATTTACAATAACAAATAATTGTAGGAAAGCTTTAAACTGTAGGCAATGCAAATACATAACTATTATATAATTTTATCAACTATTAGGGAAAGATATAACCCACAATCTGAATCTGAAAAATTATATTAGCCAACAACAACAAAATCATATCTAAAAGTACATAAAAACCATGTTAAATCAGCTTAGCATTCAACCTAGTTATTCATTAAGTATGCATAACAAATCATCCTCAAAACTCCCCAATATTTAGATCTAAAAGATCAAACTTGGTACACAAATTAGGACAACAAACTCATTTTTTTTTTTTCTATTTAGATGAAAGAAAATTATAATAAAATATATTTACTTATCTTGAGTTGGAAAATGCAATTCCTTTACAACTCATTGCAAGCAAGGCTTGATACATGCATCCCAAACCCTAGTTTGGAAACCACATGCTAATCACTAGCAAATCCTATCATTCCATTAGCCAAGAAAATCATCTCACTAAGCTCACAAAGCTAATCCTTTGTGATCCACAACTATCTATCAACACACCAACTAATCTACTATAAGTTTCATTATCAAAATGACAATGAATACAACAGCATTTCAACTCATGCCAAAATAGAAATGCAAAACCCTTACAACTTATCCAAACCAAGGCTTCTCTTAATCATAGAAAACAATATCTAGGGCACCACATGCTAATCACTAGCAAGCCTTATGTTCACTTCATTTTCCAAAAGTTGCATCAACACAAATGAAGAATCATAAATCGAGAGATTACATTCTCTCTATGCTTTATCCTCTATCTTTTGTTAATAATGATGAAATTATGTGCTCCCCCTTCTATAGATTAAGGGGAGGAATGAGTTACAAGTAAGGTAAAATACTAACCATAGACTAAGTCCACAACTACATGTGCCAAGTAGGTAGCCACATACCCACAAGTGCCAAATTATCTAATACACATATTTTTATGCACCCAAAAGAGTCAACTCACCCATTGCACATATTTTTATGCAACAAGTGCACCCTCCTAGTCCAAGTGGCAAATAGATGAAAAGTAGGCTATGAGACAAAATTCCCATCACTGAGACTCTCTCCCATGAAGCCTTTCCCACAAATAAAAGCACTCCTCACATACTAAGTTCACATACATCTAAAAGAGATCCATGGAGAACAATTTCAAAGCAACCAAAATTGACACTTTGTCATTGCAAGGAACATGTTCTCCACCAAACTAAGCTACTCTCTCTTCATTTTGAATTTCCCCTTTGTCCAGGGTTTCATCATAATGTTGACCACCTATGAACTGGAAGGAACATAACCTTGGAAAAATTCTCTCTTCTCTACTCTGAAATTTCTTCAAAATATTCAAGGTATACTTCTCCTTTTTAAGGAAGACTTCATTAGCAACCTACCAAGGCAAGTGGATCAAATCAATTAAGAGACCAGAGATAAATTTATACCTGAATCGTAGAAAATCCCAACATGAGTAACAATTCATTAATCTTTAAATACCAATCACATGGTGCATTCATTAAACTATAAAGGGCCTTCACCATCCTACAAACATGGGTATCTCACCCATGCACCTAAAAACCTCTAGCAAGTAGAGTGAAAGTCTTATGAAGGTCAATGCCCTCTTTGCAAGAGAATCCTATGACAATAAATATGAACTTGTACCTTCTAATTCTCCTATCAACTACATTCTTGGAATCAATCATTGAATCCATAACAGGTTTTGGAACTATCTTCCAAACATCATACTCCTTCATGGCAACCTCCCATAGATTTTCTATGTATTCCTCCTCAAAATTGAAAGGCTCATTCAATTTCCCATTGTCATGCATCAAAGATTCAATCCTCAATGTATAAGCAAGTAACTTATAAAGGCCACCTTCCCTCATACCTCAAGCAAATTTTAGAGGTTGATCATAACTATAATCTAATGGTGAACTACTGACTATTGAACTTAAATATACACTAAATTTTTTTGATAGTTGAAACAAAAAGAAGGTTCTTTGTCAAACTTTCATTTAGAAATAAAACATCATTTTCCTCAAGAACATCCTCTAAAGGCATCCAGAAAGATATGGATCCCATTCTCATCATTAGGTTCTGGTGTCATCTGCCAACACCACTTCCATGTTGGCATATTGTTCTTGAAATTTGGTGAAGATCTTCTTGTAAAATATCATATGTATTGATGCTCCACTATCCATATACCACCCAACACCAGAAATGGTATTGGTTCAAACACAAGAAATCATAGAGAAAGCAATCTCAAGCTTGGATTCTAATTCATCCATTCTAGCTACAATATCTTCACTCCCTACTAATTTCTCCTAGTTCAGATTACCTTTCTCTTTCTTCTTCTCTAGGAACTCGCTGACATAGTTCCCTTTCTCATGGCATCTGAAACAAGTCACAAGACTCAAATCCTTAAGACTTATCTCAATCATATCAATCTCTCACAAGACTATAGTAACATGAGTATCACACCCATAATCCATCATAGTTCAAAACTACCCTTTCGATCATAACAACATACTCCAATCATTGGAGCATCTAAGACATCACACCCACAACCTATCATAGGTTAAACCATGCATCATGGGTATACCAACTCACTCTAATCATTATAGCATCACGGGTCTCATACCCATTGAAATCCTCAATTCTTATCTCCCTCTCATGGGTAGTTGATTTCTCCATGTAATGGATGAAAAATTCCAAGTATAACCCACTCCAATCACTAGAGTATCATGGGCATCACACCCACCAAAATCTTACAAATTCCAGTGCCTATATCAAGCATGGATTGACTCCAATAACTAGATATTTCTTAGGCCTCACAACTATTGAAATATTTCATTATCAACTCCCTCTTTGAGGTAGCTAATTTTTCCATGTAATGGATGGAAAACTTTAGAAAAACCCCTCTACTTCCATGTTGAAATTTTGTGTGCTAATGAAAAATATCGCTTCACAAAATTACATGGATCTACACCATAGAAGTTTTATCCCTAATGTTGAATTTGATTTCACTGGAAACCCTTGTAAAAACTTCATATCTGCAATAACAAATAGGTGTATGCAGCCTTCAAAGTGTAGACACCATAAATACATAATTGTTAGATAATTTTAGCAACCATCGGGAAAATATCTATCTCACGGTTAATATCTGAAAATTTTATTATCTAACATCTAAACCTAAAACAAAATCAAATTCAAAAGTACATAAAAAGCATGCTAGATAAGATTAGCATTCAACCCATCTATTTATTAAATCTAAATAACAAATCAGCCTCAAAACTCCCCAAAATTTAGATCTAAAAGATCAAACCTGTAGCATAGATTCAGACATTGAACTCAATTCTTTCTATCCACATGAAAGAATATTTTGATTGCTTGGCTCATCCCAAGCTGGAAAATGCAACACCTTTACAACTCATCTCAAGCAAGACTTGATACATGCAATCTAAACCCTAGCTAGGCCAACCCATGCTAAGCACTAGAAAACCTTAGCATTCCATTATCCAAGCAAAGCAACTTACTAAGATCATTAAGCTAATCCTTATAGCTCAAAAAATATCTAGCATCACTAGAAGTAATCTACTCTGAGCTTGATTATCAAAATGACAATGACGACAACCACAATTCAGTTCATCCCAAGCTGGAAATGCAAAACCCTTACAATTTATCCTTATCAAAGCTTCTCACAAGCATATAAAACACTAGATATGGCACCACATGTTAATCACTAGAAAACACTAGCTTCACTTCATTCTCCAAAATCTACATCAACACGAATAAAGAATCACACAACAAAAGGTTACATTCTCTCTATGCTTTCAGCTTTATCTTGTGTTAATAATGATTATTTGATGTGCTCCATCTTCTTTACAGATTAAGAGGAGTAAGTTACAAGTAAGGTAAAACCCTTGTTAGAAAACACATGTATTCCAATATAGGACGAACACTTTCAATAACCACTCACACAAATAGATCAAAGATCAACACATCGATGTTTTTATGTGGTAAAACCCCTTTGGGGAAACATCCACGACCCCACCCAATGTGGCCACTTGCTACAATTTACCAATGCAAAAGAAAATATTACGTAGATATTTACTAGATATTTTCTCACAATCGATCATCGGAAAATGACCCTCCATGCTCTTTAAACATAGATCATGGACCAATCGGGTGCTAAGCCACAGATCAATGTAGTCATTAAGATCAAGGAGAATATGAGTTGTTGGATCACTCTATGTCGAGAACATACCATGATTGTTGGATTATCTAAATACAAATGCATACTAATGTGTACTAAAGAAACACACTTTTACCTAACGACACATTAGACCAATTTGATCTTAATTAACTCCTAAGTGTCTAAATATCTTAACATCCCCCCTTAACAAGAACTTAGGATGGGATTAAAGTATTTACAAAGGCGACACAATAGGAGAAGGAAGGAGGCATTAGAGCCTATACCCCCTTAATGACAACTTCATGAACTCCTAACATAGATCGAAGTTTGGAAATTTTTTCTTCTGTAAGAGAATTTGTGAAAATGTTTGTAACTTGATCTTTTGTAGGGAAAAAAAGCACTACAATAACTCAATCATGAATGAGCTTTCTGATGAAAAACATGTGTAGCTCAATGTGTTTGATGCATTGGTGTTGAAGTGGATCTCTGGTGATCTTGATGGCACTCTGATTGTCTCACTAGAGGGTGGTCGGATGTTGTGACTAGAATCCAAACTTTGAAAAGATTTGTCAAAGCCATAAGGCTTCTTGACTTGCATTAACTGTTGCTCGATACTCTACTTCTGCTGAAGAAATAGTAATAGCATGTTGTTTCTTATAGGCCCAAGTGACAGGTCCTGAACCAAGGATGAAAACATAACCTATAGTAGACTTTCGATCATTAGGGTCGCTATCCCAATCTGAATCAGTGAAACCAACCAATAAAGGAGTCCAACCTGAGCTGTAATGTATCCCAAACTGAATTGTACCCCATACATATCGATGTATCCTTTTATTTTTTTTCCAATGGATTTCATGGCGTGTTTGCATATATCAGACCACAAGACCAACAACAAATGAAATATCAGGATGGGTATGAGTCAAATATAAGAGGCTACCAACTAACCGATGGTAAAAAGCAACATCAATTTCAGGAGAAGTACATGGCAACAATTTTGACTCTAGACTAGAAGGGAGAAGGGGATGGTTTAGAATACTCCATGTGAAAGCAATGAAGAATATCACAAGCATACTTAGACTGGGAAAGAAAATTTCCTTCCTTGGTTTTCAAAGCTTGGAGGCCAAGGAAATAGTGCAAATAGCCTAAGTCGACCATTTCAAATTTCTTCTTAAGGTTAGTTTTCACATGGTTTTAAAGTTTGGGGTCACTACCAGTGAAGACAAAAACTTATGACGTAGATGTTGTATGTGCGACGCAAAACTGTGGCAAATTACGACGAAAAAGCGTGGAAATAATGACGAAAATTTATGCCAAGACAAAAACTTATGACGCAGGTGATGTATGTGCGACACAAAACTGTGGCAAATTGCGATGAAAAATCATGGAAATAGCGACAAACAGTTATGCCAAGACCAAACATATGACGTAGATGTTGTATGTGCAACGAAAAACCGTGGCAAATTGCGACGAACTTTCATCTCTATTGCCACGGTTGTTCAAAATAAAAATTAGCTTCCGACGAACTATCGTCGATATTGCGACGCGTCCTTTAAGTTTAAAAAAAAAAAATACACGAGATATGGTATTACCATATTACATTGTAATATGGTAATGCCATATTACAATGTCTCTACTTTCTCAACAAGATGCAAGAAGTTCTTTTTAAAAACAACTTAGGATAGAGATTTTTCCTGAGTGGGATGGTGACCTTGACATTCAACAAGATAGGAAGTAATTCATTGATGACAAGTGTAGCAGGTGTGCAAGTTCATAGGTAATCCCGTATTACATTGTAATATGGTAATGCCATATTACAATGTCTCTACTTTCTCAACAAGATGCAATAATTTATTTTTAAAAACAACTTAGGATAGTGATTTGTCCTGAGTGGGATGGTGACCTTGGCATTCAAAAAGATAGGAAGTAATTCATTTATGAAAAGTGTAGCAAGTGTGCAGGTCCACAAGTGTAGCAGGTGTATAGGTCCACAGGTGTAGCCGACATTTCTATAGAAATATGGATGTTAGAGAAAATGTGTAGATCTTTTAGATTGAACAAGATTATAGTATATATATATATATATATATANGTGAGGATAATATCATAAACATAAATAACAAGTATTATGAGACAACTTCCTACTCTCTTGGTATAAACATTAGGGTCAGAATGACATCTAGAAAAGTCGGTGTCAAGAAGAAAGTTATCCATTTTGGCGTACCAAGTTCGAGGAGCTTGCTTAAGACCATAAATAGATTTCCTAAGGCAACAAACAAGGATGACGTCATTATGGACATAACTGGGAGGTTGTTCGATGTATATTTCTTTTTACAAATTCCCATGCAAGAAGGCGGATCTAACATCCATCTAATGGACCTCTCATTTATGTTAGGCAGCAAGGGAAAGAACAATGTAGATGGAATTCATTTTGGCTACATGGTAAAAGGTTTCATTATAGTCAATGCCTTCAACTTGAGATAACCCTTTGGAAACTAGTCGGGCCTTGTGTCTTTCAACACTTCCATCTGATGCATACTTAGTTTTGTACATCGATTTATATATGGCAAGTTTTCTTCCTTTCAGAAGAGGTACAAGATCCCAAGTATCGTTCGCCATTAAACAATGATACTCTTCATTCATTGTTGTATCCCAATATAGATGACCTAAATCTTATGAAAATGTCTATGGATCATGATTCTCTAAAACTTGATCCAAAAGAGAGGAGGCTTCCTGGAACTATGAACATGTTTGATGTTGATCTTAAGGATCACCGACAAGATCACTAGCTAATTCTCGAGTTGAACGGACCCATCTGGGAAGCGGTGGTACTAGTGCAGGTTCATGTTCAATGGACTCATCTGGAGGAAGGTGACCAGACGAAGGTGGATTTTCATATTCACTATCATCATCTGAGGAAGAAGAAACTAGATTAGGAATAAAAGATGGCACAAATGTTGAATTAGAATCACAGGCCAAGAGATCTTCATCAAATTTAACATCTCTTCTAATAATAATTTCATTAGAATGAGGTTAAATTCTGTAACCTTTGGCATCTTCAGAATAACCAATAAAAATATACTTCTCACTTTTAGGTTGTAAAGATTTCCTTTTTTCATCAGGAATGTGAGCCCATGCTACACTACCAAATACACGAAAGTGGCTTACATATGGCTTAATTTTATTCCATGCTTCTTCCAGTGTTGTATTTTAGAGCCTTTGTGGGAGTGTGATTTACTATGTAATTTGCATAGTTAATGGCTTCCACCCAATAATTAAGACTCAACCGCTTAGATTGGATCATACAATTAGTCATTTCTTTTATTGTGTGATTCTTTCTCTCAACAACATCATTTTGTTGTGGTGTATATGGAACAATGTGTTGCATTTGGATTCCCTATGCAGTGAAATGACTTGTTGTTGTTCACATATTCGCCTCCATTATCCGTTCTTAACCTTTGAAGTTGATGTCCAAATAAATTTTCTATAAGGGCCTTGTAGGCCAAAAACTTTTCAAACACTTTTCTCTTAAGTTTTAAGAAGTAAACCCAAGTGCGTCTAGAGAATTCATGAATGAAAGTTAAGAGATAATTGCACCCATAAAAGAAGGAGAAGAAAGCAGACCACACAATTCAATGTGAACAAGTTGTAAGGGGGTTGAGGCATGCAAGAGGCACATTTGTCAAAACTGTCCCGATGATGTTTGTCGAGGACACAACCTACACAAACACCATCTTTTCAAGAAACAAGAGGAAGACCAGTCACCGCTTGTTGATTACATAGTTGTTGCAATGAGCAATAGTTTATACGACCGAACCACTCACACCAAAGTTTGCTCAAGTCATCTCTATGAACAACAAAAACTTATGGAAAAATATGATGACCTAAAGTTGTCAAACTTGGACAACCTGGTAATATCATCAACAATTTCAGTGGCAAGAACATGCTTAGGATATTTTAGATCCTTGATTACAACTTGGTGAGGTGAAAACTCTATAGTTTTACCTTCACCTAAATGAGTGATTTGATACACTGATAGAAGGTTGGAACAAAGACTTGAAACATGTAATACATCATTGAAATGACCATTATGTACCTGAATTGTTCGAGACCCTACAACAGTAAGAGGTATATCATCACCAATAAATATTTTCTTGGTGTTACATTCATTTAGAGTAGAAAACATGGCTTTATCCTTAGACATATGATAAGATGCTCCAGAATAAATAAACCACTCATCAGAATAATAAGAAGAAGTTGCATTGAAGAAGAAACTAGAAGTAGCAAGTGCATGTTCATGAGAAGAAGAAGAAGAAGAAGAAGAAGAAGAAGAAGAAGAAGAAGAAATCAATATTGATGTTGTGCTTCTTCATCGTTGCTTCTAAGTTTTCCATATTTAAAAAAAATGTAGACTCCACATGACCATATTTCCCACAAATGTTGCAATGTCTATCACCAATCTTCTTACTTTTGGATTTTGCTCCTTTGTCACCATTAGGAGAATAAGCTGGAAGAGGTGGTTTGGGACCCTTGTTTTGCTTGTTATTGTGGTGAGGATGTTGCTTCTTGGGATTCTTGTATTTATATGTTGAGCCACTAAGTCTTTGTTGGAGGTACTTGCAGTGTTGATCACTCCAAGTTGCATAAGTTTATCTTTCTCTCTAATCAAATCATCACAAAAAGACTCAAGAGAGGGATTTTGGTAAGCATTCCCTAGAGCTTCTCTAGTGGCATAAAAGGTAGATACAAACAGATAATATGCACTACCAAGCTTAGAAATAATAATATAGATGCATCGGTCTTCCTTTAGGTCTATTTTGTAGTATATATATAAAATTCTAAGTGTTTTGAACTTAGATAAATAATATTCAATGCAAGGAAAATCATTGGGACTTAAAGTGATTCATTGATTTTCTATCTAGTAGGATCAAATAATATTGTGTTTACCAAACACAACTCCAATATTTTCCCAAGCTTTATCTGGGCCATCAATTCCTTGAATTGAAACTTTAAATCATGAGAGATGGACATTCCAATTAGTCATTGTTGTTCATCATACTTATTATCTCATTTGACTTTATCTTCATCATCGGTGGGTTCTTGTTCTTTTCCCAAGGTAATCTGGTACAATCCTTTACTTTTTAATACATCCTCCATATGGGATTTCCATGAGAAATAGTTTCTACTGGTAAGCAAAAGATCATTGGGAGAATCCACATTAAATATGTAGAGAATATGGATTTAAATGTTGAAATTGATGGTCTAGATGGAAAATTCTCGAAAAAATAGGTTGTTTAAAAAATGGCATTGAAAACTGGCTTCGGATCTGAAAGTTATGCCCTTTTGAAAAAAAAGGCATAAATGATAACCAAAGAGCCACGTGGCAAGTAGAAGTTGGTCCATATGGCGATGTTCCTCCTAACCGTGCCTATAAGCTCACTTTTAAATAAGTTATGAAGTGACCCACTTTTATAAAATAAATGAGAATCACTTTTACAATGAAGTTACTTTGTAAATGAAAGTTGCATGAAAAAATAACTTAAAAAAAATATTAAGGTTATTTAATAGTAATTCACTTTTATAATTAAGTGAGATGCACTTTACAATGAATGCATGAACATTTAAAAAAAAAGTAACAAAAGAGAGACTTGAACTCAAGGCCTCTTACCAAGTAAAGTAACTTTCAACCAAGTGAGCTAGTGAAAAACACATTATAATCTTAAGAAGGATGGTTGTTGTTGTTGTTGAAAACAACCTTAGAGTGTGTGTTCAATACAAACTTTTTTTCATGCATCCACACAAAAAAAATCTCTCTCCAGATTTGGCTAAAATGGTTGTATCTTGGGCAAACACAAACCTTTTCGAGTGGAAAAAAAAAGCGTTCCTAACTTAAACGAGTGCTCCAAACGCAATGTAATAGTCCTCTCTTCCTAGAAATGCACAGAAATGGAAAAAACCAGAGATATGACAACACAACTTCAAGATCTTGATCTACAACTAGAACGAGTTTTCAAATGCACTATGATACCATGTTCAACAACATAGGTATTTCAATAGAGGACAAACACCTCTGTAACCACTCACACAACCATATCAAATATCAACACATCGATGTTTTAATGTGGTAAAACCCTCATGGGGAAACATCCATGGCCCCAATCAACGTGGCCACTTGGAGCAATTTATTAATGCAAAAAAAAAATATTACAGAGAGAATTACAAGAGAGTTTCTCACAATCGATCATCGACAAATGACCCTAGATTATGGACCAATCGGGTGTTAAGCCATGAATCAATGTAGCCATTAATATTGAGGAGAATATGAGTCGTTGGATCACTCTATGTCGAGAACATATCATGATCGTCGGATTATCTAACTACAAATGCATACTAATGCATCATAAAGAAACACACTAAGAAACACAATTTTATCTAACAACACATTAGACCAGGTTGATCTTAACTAACTCCTATGTGTCTAAATATCCTAACAACCCAACCCTAGACTAGGTCCACAAATGGAGAATGGATCCACAAGTGGATCACTCTACATGTGCCAAGTAGGTAGGCACATGCCCACAAGTGCCAACTAACCTTTTTTCAACACCACATATTTTATGCACCCATAAGTGTCAACTCACCCAGTCTACATGTTTTATGCAACAAGTGCACCCTCCTAGTTTAAGTGACAAAATATATGAAAAGTAGGTTATGAGACAAAATTCCCATCATTAAGACTCTCTTCCATGAAGCACTCCCCCACCAAGCAAAATGTTCCTAACACATTAAGTGCTCATACAATAAAAGGAGAGAAAAGAACTTGTTCAAAGCAACCAAAACCAACAATAATAGGTTTCTTTTCATCCTTTATCATTAAGTTGTTATAGAAGTATGCTTCATATTTTATGTCATAAGTACTTTCAATCCCGCATTCTAGATATGCCTGTTAGCAATAGCACATACTTTTCTTTGGTGTCACACAAAAGACAAACAATGTTTTGTTGATGATTACAACTATGTGAGACATCCTCCAGGACACAAACTGAGTGAGTTGGCCTGAGAGAGCGCCCATGAGTTGGGTGTGCCCATGAGATGGGTGTGTTGTTCCTCTCTGAGACAGAGAAGGAACGTTGTGTGCCCCTGTGTGGGGTGAGGAAGCCCATGAGTTGGGTGTGCCCATGAGATGGGTGTGTGGTTCCTCTCTGAGACGAAGATGGAACATTGTGTTCCCTTGTGTGGGGTGAGTAAGCCCATGGGTTGGGTGTGTTGTTCTCTCTGAGATGGAGATGAAACAATGTACCGATCTCCTCTCTGTAGAGATTTGAGATGATGTGATACTCCAGATGATTCTCCTGTGAGACGCAGTGAGAAAGAGATCTGTTGAATAGGACATGTATGTGGCTGAGCATAGGTGAACGTGATCCTAGTGGCTGAGCACTAGTGAGTGTGATTCTCCTGTTTGACACGGTAAGATAGAGATGTAGACGTCCTTGTGGCTGAGCATAGATGGATGTGCCCCTAGTGGCTGAGCACTAGTGGGTGTATGAGATCCCTTCCTATATTGTCCAAGAGTCAGACTCACCTGTAACCCTATTTGTGATGTAAATGGTACAGGTCGACCCCACCATAAAGTGAAAGATAATTAATGTAAAAGATAATTAATATGATAATTATTAATTATATTATGAGTTATTGAGGTTGACCCTGTTGTTCCAATAGACACTACTTTTGATATGTTCAGTCTAATATGAATAAATGTAATTTCCCCATTGACGAAACACAACACAGGTGTGAGTTTGGAAATTTCAATAAGTACTTGTTCTTGGGATGAAGTGCACACCTCTCTTAGGTGCTAGTCTTCTAGGTTTTGTGAGCACCCTTTTGTGTGCTAGGTTTATGGTGTGGGAGGTCTTTCTCTTGAAGAATATAGCAAAGGATTGGTTGTGTTTTCTTCCCTTGTTGAGAAGGGTTTCCCTAGACACTTCTTGTGTACTTGTGCATGGTATTTCTTCTTGTGATCTTGGTTGCCACAACAAATTGTTAATGGTAAAATTACGATTTTCTATGGTTCAAGTAAAATGCTAAAATTTGATTGAACTTCATGCTTGAGCCTGTCTTAATGAAAAATCAACATGTTTAACTATGCTTTGTACTCAAATTTTGAGGAGAAATAAGGGAAATATTTCTTCTTGTTCTCCTTGTATATGTGATGTCACGTCTACCTATCATTAGAACTTCACACGTACTCTCTATTTTAGCAATGGAAATTGGATTTGACATGTTTTCTTAATACACTTTGTCATTTTCATTTTGTAATTTACTTTATATGTTGATGTTAGAGTTATTTCATGAATTTTTTAGATCTATGGAGTTTAGTTTACTTTTGCCCATGAGTTTGAAGATTTAATGGTATCATTTACAATTTCAAATGTATTTGTCAACCATCGCAATTAGCACCAACATATCTAGAATTTGTCATAATTTCTCATGGTGTCGGTGACCTAGATTATAGATTTGAAACTTAATTCCATAGCTCTATTGATGGTAGTTGTAGATTTGAATATTTCCTTTACT
Source organism: Picea engelmannii (assembly GCA_009831015.1). Classification (NCBI taxonomy): domain Eukaryota; kingdom Viridiplantae; phylum Streptophyta; class Pinopsida; order Pinales; family Pinaceae; genus Picea; species Picea engelmannii. Next base: position 295,205 of record ML797265.1, on the reverse strand, counting down.
CAAGAAACTTGGACAAATATTTTATAATGATTAGTTGACTAGAATTTTCATTTGAGTTTGTCAATTTGATCATGACTGTGTGTTCTACATTACCATATGGTTTAACATCGAGCATCTACAATAATGCAGTCCTTGGGAATCCTTCCAACATTCATGGCCAAATATTCTAGTGGAGTATTGAGACCATGACTTCACATAGTCCCACAATCGATAATTAAATGTTGCACACCTTGTTGACAATCAATCTATGTGTTAATATTGCATGAGTGACAATGATACAATATGAGACAACTATAGTTTGGAATATACATATCAAATATCCAAGCTAAAAACGATGTTAATGGTGAGTGATTTTTCGTCATTAAAGTTGACTAGCATGAATGACCTTCAATTCAATGTAACTCTTTTAGTACAATCCCTCATATATAAGATCCATAGAAATAACAACCTTAGAATACTCCTAGAAATTTGAATTTGACTCATTAGCTTACGTACTTATCGACCTTCTTTCTAAAAGAAAAGAAATTTACTTTATTCCACTTTTGAGGGGTATCTTTTCCCATTACTTTTTAAATGAAAATTGTTTTCCTTGTGTTGCTATTCAAATTCTTAAGTTTCCCCGGTTTGGGCATCCCACTTTCAGGCAATATGCAATGAGATACATTGAACATGATCATAAGAGAGAACTATTTCTCTTCAGTTTTCTTGTGATTTTTCCATGTTTCTTGAATGTCACTACAATCTTTAATAGCGGTTACAAATTTGGATGAAACCACTTATGTAGTTCTCAAAGATGCAATAAAATTCTTAACAATATTCATTCACTTATGCATATGCACACAAACAATATGAGACTCAACATTCTTTGAGAATGAAACTAGTTTGAAGTCCAACAAATGAGACATTATTTTTTAATTTTATATGGTGTTTCATCATTATAATCTTTTCCACTTTGTAAATTGGATCAAAATATAAAAGATTGGCATTGACCCTGTTTGCTAAAATCGTATTCACAATTATTCTTTGGATGCCTCATAATTGTAACATCTTTACAAACATTGTATACTTACTTCTCTGAAATAAACAAAAAATGTTGAGTGAATGATAGCTACACCCATATAGAACCACAAATTGTTATTCAGACCTCATAAGTCAGAAGGGACACATATAACTTGCATAAGGACCAAGTTGGATGGAACCTTGCACTTGTAATAGTTAGAATCAACCCATGTGATGTTGGATGCATTGAAGACTAAAAGAAAGATATGTACACCTCTGTATAATAATAATAATAATAATAATCCATTTTTTAGGTCACGACCAAGCTAGACACCTAATTGGTGTATGAGACCCCCTTGTTTATGGGACTTTAGCAGTCAAATTGTTGAGTGGAGGGGGTGACTTGTCCCACAAACAAGGGGGTATCATACACCAATTTGGTGTCTAGCTTGGGTGTGACCTTAAAATTAAATTATTGGCAGTATAAGTAGTAGTAGTCATTTTGGTAATTAGTTCCACCAAGTAAATTTTGATCAAGCTAGACTTCTACAACTATTACTCTTTAATCCAAATGAGATTCTAAAGGTTTGAAAAGAAATCATTTTGAATAACTTTACCAATAGTGTAAGTTGGTGGTTATCTAAGCATCTTGAAGAATTGCATATTAAATTAGGTATTGTAAGTTGTATAGTATAATTAAGCATTAGATTTTGTCATTATTTATTGTCAATTGTAACTCTTTGCAGGGTGAACAAAGAAATGCATAAATATCAACATTGATCATATGTTCATTTTAAACCACCACCAAAGCATGGTTTGATATGGCGGGATCCATGTTCTGCAATTAAAAATTTGCAATGTCATTTTCTTCTTTTGGTATTCAAATACATCATTGTCATTATCTTCTATATTTCTTGCTCTACAATGGGATAATATTTTGGTTTAGCAAAGTACCTTTGCACCAATGTTTCTTTGTTCGTGTGGTAGATAAATATACCTCATTCCATTTTCATAAAGAGGCGCATTTGTGAGGCTATAAATCCATCACAAACTACACCAAATCAGTGCTTGGACTATGTAATCACTTTATGATGTATAGTGTTATTGTCATTTGCATTAATTGTTTCTTTTACAATTCTAATCATAAGTATTTATTCATGACAAGTAGCTTAATTCCTCTAAGGTCACATTACATCTTGGTACTATGAACTTAAGGTTGATGAGGTCTATGTTATTAGCAACTCAAAAATTGTCCTTCATTGTCTACTTATTAAAGATTACTTTTATAAAGTCCATGTATTAAAGACACTCTATCTTGGTGCACCCTTATTAAAATAATATGATGATGTGAAAATATATTATGATGTAGTTGTAGTGGAAAGATTCACAACTGAGGAAGGAAGTTCTAAAAATATATTTCACTTATCTCAACCACTAAAATGAAATACATTTCACTTATTATGTTTCTAGTTAATTTTAATTTCTATGTTTACAAGGGGATGCATGACTTGAGATCATTATATTCATTCATTCATCTAATGAATTGATCATTTATAGGACATTTGTTACCCTTGTTTCGCATACAAAAATACTTATTTTATGCATTGCACACACATTTATTTGATGATATTTTATAATGCAAAATCATTAATTTTTCAACTGGTATGTTTTTCTTTTACTTGCATTGTTAAATTTTTCTTTAATAATAATAATGCCACAATTAATAATAGATAATCTCTTTAAGCATTCTACTATGTATAAATGTATCCATCCCATTGCTTTTATTAATAAAGTATAAAACTACCATTAAACTTTATAGTATATAATCACAAAAAAACATCTATAATATCATAAAACTACTACAATTAAAGAACAATTTAACATATGAAATTTAATATGCATTTGCATATGCAATTACCCATACATTAACATATATGTTATATAATATCATAAAACACAACATATAAAACTACTACAATTACATTTGATATCATGATTAAAATTAAAAAACAAATTAACATATGAAATTACCCATACATTAACATATGTTAACCAAAATAATATGATGTCACTTGCAAGATATAAAATATATTAGTATACAACAAAATTAAAGAACAATTTAACATATGAAATTTAATATGCATTTGCATGTGCAATTACCCATACATTAACATATATGTTATATAATATCATAAAACACAACATATAAAACTACTACAATTACATTTGATATCATGGTTAAAATTAAAGAAAAAATTAACATATGAAATTACCCATACATTGACATATGTTAACAAGAATAGTATGATGTCACTTGCAAGATATAAAATATATTAGTATACAACAAAATTATATATATATATATATATACTTCCATTTATTTTGTCATATAATTTACAAATAATTCAATGTATAACTACATTGAATGTTATACTTACATATTTACATGTCATATTTCAAGTAACCTCATAAATTATATGATGTTTYATAATGGCCAAAATATAGGGTATTTAAACCAAAAAAATAAWATATTAGTTTCATGTGTAAAATTGGTTGTAATTTTGAGTCAATGAACAAGTGTTATTTTGGAACAGATAAACATGTAGTAYAAGCTTTGACATGACATACAYCAAGTTTCTCACAACTTTTAGGTTGGCCATTGATCCTAGCTTCAGATCCACAAAGATGTTGCTARACTTTCCAGTGAGCTTCAATATTGGGGGGAGCACATCACTTGTTGGTGATTTGTTGAGGTCTTGTAGTACCTCACTATGGCARCAACATGTCCAGTTGGTGGAGGTCGTGTTGGGGTTGGTACGACCTTGGAGGACAGACTCATTTTGGGTTGAGACCGTGTGTTATTGGCAGGAGACTCATGGTATTGATATGTTACAGGACTATATTTCACGAGGCATTGCAGTTCACATTCTAATATGGGATCCAAGCATTGGAGTGCTTGGTAGTTCAGTGTTTGATGGAGTTGAGTTTCGAGTAGAGTGGTTTCTCAGGGAGTTGACTGAGATTCTTTGGCCATTGATCATTCTACTCATTAGGCGCATGTGGGTGTCATTCGCGGTAAGCACTTAGAGAGGCCACATCTTGAGGGAAGTCTACCTTGTGTCACACAAGTGGATATGGGACCCCGGTTTCATATGTAGTTGGATTCAGTTATTGCTTGAGGACAACCAATATTACGGTAGGGAGGACTGTAATGTCCCCATTTTGGGACATTATAACATTACAAAGTGTTATGCCTACCAGAGTAGCCAGATAGGGGTGACAAAGAGTTCAGGAGATATTGAGGGGTTTTATTGGGCCCGACTTGCATCGTTCATCTTCAAGATCCATTCCGCACAACTTGGCTTTGGTTCCGTTGCATTCCGACAATTTCTGTAATTTTGAGTTATTATGGGTCATATCTTAATTAAATTCACTACAAAGGTCATAATGGGCATATTACTTGGAGAAACCTCTTAGTATAATATCTCATCGGAATCGGGAGGAAGAGCATTACAAGCTAAGATGATGAGAAGTGACTTTCAGTGACTGAAGAATCCATAAGGATGGATAAATCACTTTTCATAGGTAAAATGGTTAATTAATTAAGTGATTTAATTGAGGAATAATAAAATAAAGTAAAAGTCACTTTTAGGGAAAAGGTCAACAACGGATTAGGGTTTTGGGAAGCTATAAAGGAAGGGTAAAACAACCTAATTCATAATTGTGTTATGATTTGATGTTGAGATATTTGCAGAGGAGGAGGAAATCAACCCCCTTGTTGTTTTGTGGATTTTTGGAGGAAATCACCACCATTGATCGGTTTTGGTGTTGAGAGACACACCCTAGCCTATCGGAGATACCATCCAGGTATTTCACCGTGCATTGCAGTGTCCAGTTCAGTGATTGCACAACTCAGCCAGTGAGGGTGCAAGTGTTTGAGAGAGGGTTTGTGAGACCGCTTGTGACAGTTTAGATTTGGCCAATTCCTTCTGACCCATTAGAGAGCTAGCCAAGGCACACCTATTGACTACAGTGGAATCTTCTGAAAAGCGGAAAATAATCATTTAGGGCACAACTTGAGGGGAAGCACATTTGGGGTTCCAGAGGACAGTCTGAGACAGATATGAGGAAGCCCTTCTGACCCATTACAAAGGAGACCAGGACAGTCGTTTTGAGCTATACATCATCAAATTCCGCCGGTGGAATCACTAGGGCGCACTCATTGAGACCAGAAGGTGTGCAAACCCCAAGGGGGTGAGATCCAGAGCTCTAGAGGTCATATATTTAGTCTGATAGTCATCGAGATCAGTCTAGAGGCTAGGGCGCATATTTTGAGATGGTTTTCGGCTCATTTCGATGGGTATTTCCATTAGGGCATTTTTTTTCGGATTCTACAACACTTACCGTGAGCTGCAAGACTGTTTTTTATCGATCCATCTGTGCATGCGCAAACCAACACCCATTATTTGGGTCACGAGTATTTCTTATCTGTTATTTTGTATTCCAGTGACGATCCATGAGATCTAACTGACGATTATCATATCTGCTTCTAGTTATTATTATATTTCTTGCTTTTCTAGCATTATATATATCAGTGAGTTGTGTTGTCCTTATTTCGCATGCATTGTCTTATACTACTAAAACACATAATAAACTAGAACACACATGCAAAAGTCACCAAGTATCGTCACACAATAACTCAAACACATTCAAAAACCCCCAGAGTATCAGATTCAGTAGCCAAAATCATAGTTCAACAGTAGATATCCAGATCAATTGGATTAGGGATATTTCAGTACTTGGAGACAATGCCGGATATAATGTGAAAGGGGTTGGAACTTCTACATTCCAACTAGATTCTGACATACCCCTTCAGTTGAGTGAGGTACTATATGTACCTGGGATGAAAATGAACCTTGTCTCCATTTATTCCTTAAAGGATAAAGGCTACAAGGTTGCCTTTTCTGAAGGAAAAGTTTTTGCATGGCACAAGGACTCACATATGAATTCTACCCGAGTAATTGGTCTTCAAGAAAGCAACTTATACAAGTTGAATGTTCGACCAGTTCAGGCCCCGTTACATGATACTATTAGCTTGAGTGAGCTATGGCATAGGAGACTTGCTCACATTCATTATAGAGCCCTTCCATCTCTATGGAGGATGGTAACAGGCCTTCCATAAATACAGGTTCAACACAATGGTGTTTGCAGAGGTTGTGCTCTTGGAAATAATGTCAAGGGGTCCTTCTTGAGCAGTGGAAACAGATCCAAGGGGATATTGGACATGATACATTCATATGTGTGTGGATCAATGACTATTTCTTCCTTGAATGGATATTTGTACTATGTGATCTTCATAGATGATCACTCTCGGAAAACATGGATTTATTTCTTGAAAACCAAGGATGGAGTCCTTGCAAGATTTAAAAAATTCAAAGCTCAGGTTGAGAATCTGATCGGAAGGAATATCAAGGTGTTAAGTTCAGATAATGGAGCAGAATACACCTCCAAGGATTTTAGTGATTTGTGTATTGAGACAAGGATCAAGAGAGAGTAAAGAGTTTCTTATAACCCTCAACAAAGTGGGGTTGTAGAGAGGAAGAACATAACCATCATTGAGGAAACCAAAGCAATGATACATGATCAGAGTCTACCTATGATTATGTGGGCATAAGCATCCATGAAAACAATTTATGTTAAGAACAGGAGTCCTCACTAGATTTTGAAGAACATGACTCTCGAAGAAGTCACCAGAGTGAAGTCTGAGGTTGGACACTTCAGGATATTTGGGTGTCCAGTATACTTTCATGTACCCAAGGAGAAGAGGTCCAAGCTAGATCCTTCAGGAGAAAGGATACATTTGTAGGATATAGTGAATCTTTGAAAGCATACCGGATCTACATCCCTGGTCAGAGACAGATTGAGGTGAGCATAGATGTCATCTTTGAGGAAGAGATAGCCTTTTGAAGATCCAGAGAATCTCATATGGAGATTGACAGCGAGACAGTACCTTCTCCCCCTTCAACAGTTCATAGGGAGACAATCGTTGTTCCAGTCGATCCAGTTTCTCCAGTTGCTCCAGTAGATGTTCCTAGAGACATTGCAATAGGCCATAAAAGTCTTGCCTGGGCTCGATGAAATCTAAAGTAGGCAGAGGGACATGTAGCTCCTCGAGGCACATTCCAATAGAGCAAGAAACCAAAGAGATTTTCGAGCTATTTTTCAGCCATGAGCCACATCATTGTTATCAAGCCTTCTTGTCATGGAGAAGCAACAGGTTAGCAGGTATGGCAAGATGCCATGGCAGAAGAGTATCAGTCCATCATGAATAATGATGTGTGGGATATTGTTCCGAGACTAGTAGGGAAGTCTGTAGTGACTTCCAAATGGATCTATAAGATCAAGCATTCAACTGATGGAAGTGTCGAGAAATACAAAGCGAGATTTGTAGCCAGAGGATTCTCACAGGTGGAGGGAATTGATTATGATGAGACATTTGCTCCTGTAGCCCAATACACTTCCATCCATATTATCATTGCACTAGATGAATCTATGGGATTTAAACTACATTAGATGGATGTAAAGACAACCTTTCTCAATGGTGAGATTTAGGAAGAAGTTTGCATTGAGCAGCAAGAGGGATTTGTGATAAATGACGAGAAATATCATGTGTGCAGGTTGAAGAAAACCTTGTATGGACTAAAGCAGACACCTCGTGCTTGGTACGAGAAGATGGATGGATTCCTGATGAGTTTGGGCTTCAACAAGAGTGTTGCTAATCCAAACCTATATTATCATATTGTTGGAGATGAGTGCCTGATCTTGGTCCTCTACGTTGATGACTTATTCCTCACCGGTTCGAAATCCTTATTGTTGAATGCAAGCGAGCATTGAATTCTGAATTCGAGATGAAGGATCTAGGTATGATGCACTACTTCTTGGGACTAGAAGTATGGCAGAGGACTGATGAGATTTTTGTGAGTCAAGGAAACTATACAGTGGAGATATTGAAGAAGTTCAGTATGACAGACTACAAATCCATGCCTACACTGATGGTGATGGATTTGAAGAAAATGGATGAGGCTTCTACTGATTCAGGCGATATTGATCCACATTTATACCGATAGTTGATTGGATCATTAATGTATCTGGTTAACACCAGACCTAATATATGTTATGCAATGAATGTACATAGTCAGTTCATGAGTCAGTCGAGATAGACTCACTGGATAACAATGAAGCATGTATTGAGATATCTATGAGGCAGAGTTGGATATGGTCTGAGATATGCCTCCAGTGTAGACATGAGTGTAGGGATATATCGATGTAGATTGGACAGGGAGTGGTGTAGAGGACCAAAAGAGCACATCCAATTGTTGTTTTACCTTAGGGTCTGCCATGCTTTCCTAGTGCAGTAGGAAACAAATCTCTGTGGCTTTGAGTACCGCAGAAGCAGAGTATATATCCTTGAGTGTGGCAGTTAGCGAAGCAGTGTGGCTTCGCAAGCTCCTGACAGATTTATTTGATCATGAGATGGATTCTACCATTATTCATTATGATAACTAGAGTTGTGTGAAGCTCTTTGAGAACCTTGTGTTTCACGATAAATCGAAACATGTTGAGATAAAATATCATTATAGCAGAGACGTGGTGCAAAGGAAAGCAGTACATGTGCAGTTTCTCCTACACGTGAGTAGATTACATATATCTTCACCAAACCGCTTGCCAAGATGAAGTTTGAGTACTTTCATAAGAGACTTGGCCTGGTGGATAATGCCTCCCTAGCTGAGAGGGAGTGTTGATGATTGCATCGTCGTGATACATCCTCCAGGATACGTTCTCCTTTGTGACTAAGTTGAGTCGACTTGTGAGAGAGCCCAGTGTTGGGCATACCCATGTGATGGGGCATCGTTCTCCTTTTCGTGAGAGTTGAGTCGTCCCCTAGTGGTTGGGGCATCATTCTCCTCTATGTGAGAGTTGAGTCATCCCCCAGTGGTTGGGTGTGCCCATGTGATGGGTGTATCGTTCTCCTCTGTGTGAGAGTTGAGACGATGTGGTACTCGAGATGATTCTATTGAGTATTTCGTTCCTGTGGCTGAGCACAGGTGGACGTGTCCCTAGTGGCTGAGCACTAGTGGGCGTGTGGATCCCTTGCTATATTGTCTAAGTGTAAGATTTTCTTATAACCCTAATTGTGATGTAAAGGGTACAAGTCGGCCCCACCACATGTGAAAGATAATTAAGGTTTATTGTTATAATTAATTATTTTCTGAGTTATTGTGGTTAGCCCTGTTGTGCCAATAGACATACCTTTTGTTGTGTCTAGTCTAGTATAAATAGAGGTGATTTCCCCATTGAGGAAACACACTCACACACTTCACTTGTCATTTGGAAATTTCAGACTTACCTTTAAGGCTGAAGTGCACACCTCTCTTGGGCACTAGTTTCAAGGTTGTAGAAGCGCACTCTTGTGTGCATTAGGGTTTTATAGTTGGGGGATCTTCTCTTGAGAATATAGCAAAGGATTGATGGGTTTTCTTCCCTTGAGTAGAAGGGTTTCCCAGGATATTTCTTATGTTCTTGTGCATGGTACTTCTTCTTGTGATCTTGGTTATTGCAACACTTGTGTATGGTGTAGTTGCATTTGTTTATGGTTCAAGTAAATGCTAAAATGAAATAAACCTCATGCGTGAGCCTAGCATAATGATCTTGGGTTTCTTTCACTTGATTGTTGTACATGTGACTTGACCACCTCATTGTTTCATGTAATTTTGACTAGGTAGTTGGAGGAAGTATTGTTTTTTCCCTCCCTAGGCTAGATCTAAGGATCTCACATGAGATAATATTATTTTATTGTAAAGGAAGTTGAGCAACACTCTATATAAAGAGGTGCCCTTCCTCGTTATCACTCATGGTTGGATTGGGGAACTCTAATTGAAAATATTTTGGAGACTCTTTGTAGGGAACTCTCAATCTATTTCTTTTAACGCTATGGATGGATAGCTAGAACGCTCTCTTGAAGATTTTGTCTTGTGATGCTTTGAAAGTAATGGATGTTCATGGATCAATGGTCTTGTGATTCGACTTGATGAGTAAAGTGGTCTCTTTAAATCCTTGTGATATTTTATTTGGAATGGTTGTAAGTGTGGTGATACTTCTCTAGTGTTGGTGGTGCACCCTTTTTCTCTCTTCTTGATAGGTCCCTTCTTAAGATTATTGGAGGATTTCTAGTGGAGGATCTTCCCTTTGATCATTTTGAAACTTGTTGGGCTACTAGGATGGTTTGCTAGGGTTTGAAGTGGTCAAACCTAACTATCATTTTAGTTTCACTTGTAACTTCTAAAAGAGGAGCCTTAGTTGACCCCATATGCACAATGGAAAGACACTAGTCTCTGGTCCTTCCATCAACTTTATTCTCTTAATTAGTGCTATAATTTACTCTTCATATCACATTTGAACTCATTTGCCTAAAATCCAGCAATCCTATCCTAGGGAATCCCCCCTTGAGCCGGAGAAGAGACGACCTAAAGTGTAGAAGAGGGTTGGTGAGGTGACAGTGGCCCCCCTCTTAGTTACACCAAAGACTCACTTGAGTTTTAGGACTTTATCTCAAGAAGTGTGGGTTTGTGTGATAACAAGGACTACATGCTTGAGGAAGGGAGATCCATGTGATCTGTATGTGCTATCAATATATGTCATCCATGATTACCATGTTTATCTCTTCTTTAAGATGGACGAGTTAACCATGGGCATCCAAAGAGTACTCGAAGGGAGGGAGGTGTTGAATAGAAATGTCAATGGACTGAAGGAGGAAATAAGCCTCCAATAACCACCACCAACTATGTCCAAAGAGATCTAAGGTGACAATCTCCTCCAAACAACACAGGGCCAAATAGGGTATCTCTCATGTCTAGTTTTCGAGTTTCCCATGGTTTGGATCCTGTGAGGAAAAAAGACAATACTAAAAATGCTCTTAAGGTATAAAGGATGGGTGCTAAACTAAGCATGAATAATGATCTACAAGACAATCTGTTTACAACAAATAATACATTGGAGCATAATGGATTGGACTCTCTCCAAATGTGTCAAATCATTTGAGATCTAATTAGGGCCCCAAACTTCGAAGCGATAAAGAACAATGGGTTTGATGGTAGTATCATAAAGATACATTTTTGATGGAATGTCTTGAATGATATAACTAGAAACATGATTGCACAAGCAAAAATCATAGCATACTCTTTCCTTAGTCAAGGTTGGAAAGTGAATCTGATGTTGAATCTCGAATAGACCCCCAAGTACATATATGATGTAGTGGTCTCCACCTTGTTGTATCTTAAAAAGAAATGGAAATCGAACAAAGTGTTCTTAGAGGTATTGAAGATCATAACCTTGGTCTTGTTTAGATTTACCACCATATGTTTATGGTTACAAAATCTAGCAAGGGTGTCTAAATTCCACTGAAGGCCCTCGAGAGAGGACACCAAAAGGATATGACCATTCATAGATAGGAGTGCAATCAACACATGGTGTATAAGGAAACCATCATCAACATGGGTGTTCTCCTTGAGTTTTACATCCAACACATCCGTGTAAATCCCAAATAATGTCTATGATAGGAGGCCACCTTGCGTATAACACTAATGGTGCTCCTAATGAAGTCGTAAAATCCTTTAGATGCATGAAGTCATCCTATAACTATCCCATAGATCCTCATAATAGCAACAAGAGAAT
>ML797265.1:235716-251707 GCA_009831015.1 Picea engelmannii | reverse complement strand
TGATCTTGTTCTTATGATGCTCTTATCTATTGAAATGCAAAGAACTATAATAATGGCATAAACATTAACACCCAGACAGGCTGGTCATGATCTCGATCTTCAATTTCACACTCCGAACATCCTCAGATTTCACCAATATGTCCTTTGCAATGGATTTTGCACGCCAGAACCTCCCCAGTCACCTTGTCTGTACAATACCTGATCTTACCAAATTGTCCCAACCCCAATTCATCCCCCATCTCATACCTATCCATCTACTTCTCACATTGTGTCAGTCACATGGGTTATTTGAGGCTAAAAGGGGCTCTGTGATATTGAAAAGAGTTCTATGATAGATTGACGTTGAAAAGAGATTTGCGATAATCATAAGGTTAGTAGATTAATGGAGATATTTGCACTGTCTAATGCATCTTCTCACACTGTGTCTAATGAATCTGCGTATTCTCTCCACAATTTCTTTACCAGAGAATAATCCCCTACCAAGAGGATTGTTTGGTACAATTCCAATGCCCAGTTCCCTGAAGACAAACATGCGAATTCAACTAGATATTTGCATGAGATGTTTATTCCTATATGCTTGTTTAATTAGCAACTAATGCTAAGACTTAAAAAAATAAATTATCATGCCAAGACTTTGCAAACTTTATAGTAAATCCTAAACTCTGCACCATCCCCGCCATCATCATAAATAGCGAATCCTTAAACATGAAACCTAAACCTAGGATCCTAAAGTAATAATTAGTAAACTGAAACCCCTAGAGTAATACAAACTGATAATTATATTTGGTAATAAATCGTGACCCTCTAACCCTCAGCCTTAAGCCTTATAAACATTCATCTTCTATTTCAGATATGAACACCATGGAAATTACATCAGCGGGACAAAAGCTTTGTTACATCATCAGGCCAAAGATTCGAGTATGCAAACCGCCTTTCCTTCTATAGGAAAGGAGTAAAAATACCAACATTGGATCCAATGCTGAGACAATTTGTATACTTTCTTAATACCCTTATCCTCCCTGGAATCTGCAATGCTAAATCTGATTTGAAAACTTTGGTTTCCCCAAATAAATTTCAAAAACTTAAGGCTAAAAAACGTTATAGACATAGAGAGAGACCTTATAATCCAATGGGACAGGTACACGTTGTAAGATGACCACTACTGACCAGAGTAGGTAGAAAATGCATTGATAGATAATCCCAATGAAATGTAGCTTCAATAATGAAAATTTCAAAACTATATGCTAGAACACACAATAGAGAGAAAACCTTGTAACCCAATCAGACAATTATACATTGTAAGATTGATAATTAATCCCAACTAGAGTTGGTAAAAATGCTTACATTTTCAAAAGCTAAAAGCTAAAATACGTGATAGAGAGAAGACCTTATAACACAATCAGACATGTATACGTTGTAAGATGACCACTACGTTGTAACAAAGAATTCAACAAGAAGCATGGGAAGCCATGAGATAAACATAAGTGCAAAAACATTGTTCACACTTCCATCAAAATCGCTTCGATTGTAAGCTAAAAGAAAATAATGATGATGATGCAATTATTTCATGGTCCACTAAGTCCATCTCTCAAGACATCTAAGGACGAATGAATGAAACTAAATATCGAATGTTGTTGAGAAGAAGAGTTGGGGGAGAATCCAAAATGTCCACTGAGTTGTTGTATGAAAGGGGTAAAGCATTGTTTAATCTTAAATGGTCTTTTTGTCTGTTGGTAATGGATCTAGTCTGGAAATGTTTTTGAGGTCGTTGGGGAGGGGGGATGATCCTTTTGGTTGACATAGATATAGAGTAAAAAATAATGCTACTATCAATTTGTCTCTTGGCCCCTAGCTAATGGGAGCACCATAAAGAATGAAGTAATCCTCTGGGTGGAATCTAGTCTAGGAGGAGGTTCAAGAGCATGGGAACAGAGCTTGAATCCCTTCTACATTTGTAAGGCTAGGCATATCTATAGGTGCTTGGAGAAAGTGGAGAGGGTCTGAGCTCCTCAAAATAAACAATAGAATTTCCCACAAGTCTTTTAATAGATGGGGCAATATAATATCAAGTGCTCTGCTGTCTTGACCTATTGAAGATGGGGCACTTGGAAAATCTTGTTCGTTTGGGCAGTGTGGTGATCTATCTCAACCTAGAGTCAATATGAGCCCACATAGAACTAGCCAAGGGGAATGCGAAGAAAGTGAACCAACTATTGAGATGTGTATGGGGGTCGGATGATGAGTCTATCTCTTGCCTCCATGCAATACTCAACATAGAAGGCCATCTTTGGATCTAATGTTCCCTTGGGGTTTGTTTAATTGACCTATTCAAACTGCTTGTAAATGTCATCTCGGATGATCCTATTCAACTCCTGCCTCCTAGGTAAGAGGTGGCCAGGTGCATCTAGGGAGTATCCGAACAGAGGAATATGGTCCATTGAAATACCCACTAACTCCAAAAAATGATTGTAAAATCATTTGTCTTTTTAAAATAATTTTTTTGTAAAGTTCTATCATATAATTAGTTTGATTTTTTTACAAGTTTGTCCTCTCTGTCTATAAATGGTTGGTCACATGTTTTTCAAACAATTTTAAAGGTTCTAGATCATTTTTAAGTGTGGAATGGGGCATTTTAAATCTTGAGAAAGTTAACTTTGTTTCTCTAAAAATGTACTTGACAATTTAATTTGCCAATTCCTCTAAAAAACAACACTTTGTGTGGCAAGAAGGCATTTGAAGGGCATGTAAGATGGTCACACGAGGTTCTTTATCTTTAAATTTTAAATAAACAAGCATATTTATGGGTGTGTGCTATTTTAGAGAACACCAACATAAAGGGAGTCTTAATTGTCCCATTTCTTACATAAATAAAAGTTTTTGAGGAACCACATCCTCTCGAAGTGGGGAGGTATTTTCCAACATGGATCATTCTATATTTTTTTCATCATTTTGGGTACTTTTTGGTGTATAAAATAGAGTTAAGGACATGTAAAGTCTAGTTTAGGGTTGATCCTGATTTGGTGTCTTGGGGCCCTAAAACTTTCAAAGTTTGTCTTGGGCATTATGAAAGTATTTGTGGTTAAAACTTCACAATTCTAGTTCACGACCCATCAATGCTATTCTACTTGTCAGAGATTTCCGACGGTCCAAATAGCACTTAAATTGGAGTTTATATGAGGGATTTATGCCTTTGGAATTTTGAACTATTATTTGACCATTGTAATATCAAGAGGATCTAACAAGCGAAAAAGGAATTGAACTTCGATGGTGTTTCCTATTTTTCCACTCAGTATTCTTGCAGACACTTCTTTGTGTTAAAATATTTGATATGTCACTATACAATTTTATTAATGGGCGGCCACATGGTTTTTAGGTATCCATTCAAAATGGGTAGACAAAAAAAAATGAAAGATTGTAATGGGCCTTGAGGTCCAAGACCCAAAAGACAAGTCAACGTTTTCTAGCAAAGATTTAACTTGAACTGAAGTATATAGACGAGACAGTCCTTTATTTCATCGTGTTGCACGAATCCCTTTAGGTAGAGTCCTTGATTTTATTAGAGGGGAGGAAAGTAATCCCAATGCTCCTTGTACTTTATTACCGACAGTAAAAAAAACCTAGGACAAAGAGATAATGCTCACAAACAATATGAGCTGTAAGTATATCACAGTCACATGGTTCTTGCATTTCTAACTGAGTTTTTTTTTTTTTGGTGCATGCATATTATGATTTGGCATATATATGATCACAAATGATTATTCATGAATGGATATATATGATTTTTTGATAAGGCGTTGTAATTTGTAGTGTAGTTACTCATGTTCATATGGCCCAGAAGATAAAAGAGGAAAGCATTCAAATACATGCAGGGCCTCATTTGTAAAGAAGAGGGGATGCCAATGTCACTTTATTGTGAATGTAAAGAATAAAGACCCTGAAATAGAAATACTTACATACAACACATACGAGCATGAAGATGAGGAAGGATGGACTTGTCATGTTCGACATGACAAGTCCATCATTCCTCATCTTCATGCTCGTATGTGTTGTATGTAAGTATTTCTATTTCAGGGTCTTTATTCTTTACATTCACAATAAAGTGACATTGGCATCCCCAGTTTGGGTAGGCTAGGTCCTTATGTAAACCTAAGCTTTCAAGAGAAATTGTCTCTTTTGTAGAAAATTGTTTTTTTTATGGAAGTGCCAATTGATGTTGTATATGAAAAGCACATTCAACGACATCTTGACATGGATGCGGAAGATCATGGTAGATATTATTTCTTAACTAGAAAAGATGTTGCAAATATCTATAACCACTTGATGAAAGGAAAATATCAACTTGACAAGAAAGATGAAATGAGTGTTAACCTATGGTATCAAAAACAAGTAGATGCTTTTTTTTTTCCAGAAGCCTAATGGTTTAAATGTTCCTTTTATAATTGGCATTCAAACTGGATGGATGTTGGATTGAATGGTCAAAGTATCTCATGATAGTTTAATAGGAATGGATTCAACTTTCAATATCAATAAATATGGGGTAAGTTGAATTTGAAAGATTGAATGATTGTTTGGGTTGTGACTCATTGTGATTGATAGCTTAAACTTTGACTTTGAGTTTTATTGAATATCGCAGTATCAATTGTACACACTTGTGGCCTTTGACGACCAACAAAGCGGGGTACCAATTGCATGGGTTGTGACATCTCGGAATACATCATTTGATATTGTGACATGGTTGAAGCCACTAACGGATAAGTGTTATCAATTTCACCCCGAATAGAAAGTCAATGCATTCATGGTTGATGATGCATTGGCAGAAATCAATGCTTTAAGGTGACTTTCATTTGATTTTTTTGTGACTTGTATTTATCTTGTAATATTATCTCACATAAATGCATTGAATCCTATAGGAGGGCCACACAGTGTCGAGTGATATTGTTTATTTGGCACGTATGGAGGGCATGGAAAACAAATATCTATAGGTTGGCCTCTACTTCAGATCAAGAAAATGTTATGCTTGATAGGTTAAGTTATATTATGAACTCTTGCCTCAATGTTGAATTAGTGGTTGAGCATGTGGACAATTTTTTCACTGATTTTGCAAATGAGAAAAAGTTCTTGGATTATTTTCATAGCACTTGAGTTACGGGTAATAAGCTTTGTCAGTTCACATACTCCACTTTCTTGTTTTTGTTTTTTCATTTCCATAAATATTCTCTTTGCACTAACTTAGTTCTTTCAATTAAGGATGTGGGTGAAAGGTTGTCATAATTTCCGTCATGCAAATCAAGAGACAAATAATTCTATGGAGGCATACCATAGCTTATTGAAGTCCAAATTTATATCTAATCGAAGAAAGACATGTGCTCGTAGAATGGATTGGTTGCTATATATGTTGTTGATACATGTAGAGCCGTATTATAGATTCACAGACATTTTGAAAGAAGAAGGATATTTGAATAACCACAAGAAGGAGAAGTTGTTTGAATCCTCAATGGAGAAAGCTAGAAGAATTCCAGATGATGATTGGTGGCCCCATGAAAGCATATCTCATGCATACTGGGTGAGGATTCAAACCGATCATGACAAAAAATACATTTTGACCTGGTATCGCAAGAATTTTATGGTGTGCGAATGACCACGGTCTATTCGTGGCAACACCTGCAAGCATACCATAAAGGTGGAGTGGTTGTACTTCCTGTCAAAGGGTTCAAAGGCATCATTGGATCATAATGTAGAGCCTAATATATTTGATGATGTAACACCTAATGCATTCAACAATCCTCTCAAGATAATTATGGAGACATCAATGATTGATGCAAATGTTGACACGACTCCTGTGGCCATTGGAAGTCTTGATCAAGATGATGAGGCACTTCGATTGGCTAGGGATGAATTGTTGGGATACCTAGATGTGCTTCAAAATATTCCTCCCGCTACTTTAACGAACACCTGAGAGATGGTGGACTTGATTAAAAGGATGTTGGATGAGGCCAATAATTGACACATATTAGATTTTAATTTCACACTTGGGCTGAGTGATTTTGAGTCATCTCTCAAGCAAAAGAAGAGTTTCCTCAGCCCTACCAATAAAAGGTGAAGAAGAGAAAGAAATAGAGTTTTAGAAATTGATTTAAATGTCCATCCCTCTGAATATGAACCATTCCAGTTTGAATCTGTCAACAAACGAGGACGTCCTCGCTCAAACAATGCATCTGCTATTGTCCCCGGTAAGTTGGATTGAGTGAGAAGATTTATTTGTTTAGGATTTTTTGTGTACCCATCCTCATTTTTGACTTGTAGTGTTATGATGATTATAGATGTGCAACATTCCACAGTTGTGGCTTCAATCCGAGAACGTAGACAAATACAATGCCATTCTAGTTCTCCTACTATGCCAGGTGTATTTGATGTAACCAAAGTTTGGATACTATAATGTAATTTATTTGATGCTACGATGGAATTTGACCAAAATTGCATCATTACATTACAGATGCAAGAACTTCTCATGTTGATCTTCCTCCTCTGGAACATGTTGGGACAATTGAAAACTCTCAAGTTGTTAATGTGAAAGGTTTGACATATAGGATGTCTTCATATCTTTGTAATATTGGCTGTCATAAATTTGTTCTCAATTTTATTTTTATTACTATATCGGATGTTTCTAACCTAATGTAATGATGTTGAATATATGTATTCTAGGTAATTGTAGAAGGCACATACTTTTTGTTGTTGAATTTTGAAGAAAAGGCTTTGCAATTGTTTTATTTTGAGGTAAGATTGCATAGTTTGAAGAAACATATTCCCTTACTGTTTAAATTACATTAGCACCATAGAGTGCTAGTCTTCCACTTGTATTCATTTCTGATATTGATGCCTTGAAAACATGCTTGCAAAGGTCATAACATTGTTTAAACATTAGAATATCAACATTGTTTAATCATCATGTGAGGCCTTCCCAAAAGTGCTTTAATAGTTTGTTGAGGGCTCTCTGATTTGAAAAACTTGGTATTTTGAGTCCTTGCTCATTCCATTAAGGAATTAAATCATTGATGTAAGTTTTCTAGTTCTAAAATCTACACATGTTGGACTTTATTCACTACCATTCTAAGCAATTTCATTTTTGAGCCTATCCTCGGGTGAATGACATTGCCAATAGACTGTTTCCCCCCCAAAAAAAATAATTCGTAATTTCATTAATTTGGTACAAAATTACATTCGTAGATATATATTGACTGTGAAGAAATAACCACATATATATTTTCTTGATGGAGTCACTTCCATTACTGAAAGTTTCAACAAAAATAACAGTTTTGTCATAAAGCCAAAAAAACTCTCCTTTCCCACTTTTCACATACTGAGTCATAGTTTCTCACATACCATATACAATAAACAAAAATATGATTCTTATATATCGATTTACAATTATGTGAATATAGGTAAACACCATTGTCTTGCTAAGAGTTCCAAGAATAGAGGAAGCTCTCCTATAGTAGACCATCATGAAAAGGTCTGTGGTAATCAAAACTGCCCCCTGCTGAATGTTCAGTTATGTGTCAGCTACCATAATCTAACTGCGAGGCTTCTTTGGAAAGCCTATCAACCATTTTTTTCTGTTCCTTGTAGATGTGAGAGAAAGATATAGAGTCAAAACTAGTGATAATACTCGAGACTTCCTCAAGTATAGGCATAAGACGAGAAATATGACAAATTTGAATCCGGTTCACCGAATTGATGACTAATAAAGAATCCCCAAAAACTTGTAAAGTTTTGCAACCTTTTTCCACAACAAATAAAAGTAACAGTTTTAAAGCCATAATCTCAAAGAAATTGTTTGTACCAGCTCCTAACCCAGCCCCGAGTAGAAAAAAATGATGTAAATATAAGTATAAACAACCACCCCCCCACAAAGTAAGTGGTCTCTCGAAGCCGCCCCATCAAAAAATGCCCAAGTCTTCTCCCTGTCTATTTGTTCCTCCTGAACCCCTCGAGCTTTTCGAAGACCCACCCTCACCACCGGTTTTAAGTGTGCAAGGATTCCAAGACAATTGATAGCCACACGTAGTGGCGAATGGAGCTCATCCCGAAAAAGCGAGGAGTTCTGAGCAAGACAAATCCCCCATGCAACAATGAAGGGAAAAGCCTTGATATCCTAGAGAGTCCTCGGCGAGAGCCAAACCTCCAAGGCCCCCTCAAAGGATGCCCCTTACCATCCACCAATGGAATTTTTCAAACTGTTTACTTCCGCCCACACTAAAGTGGTAAAAGGACATTGTATAAATAGATGATCAATATTCTCCTCCCGTTCTTTACATAGCGAACACCAGCTCAGACCATTGAATTGTCTCTTCTGTAGATTTTCCCACATTGGAATTTTGTTCTCCAGAATAGACCAGACCAAAATTTTCCCTTTAGCTGGGCACCTTTGTTTCCAGATTTTTCTCCACCACCACTTTACGTCTTGTTGCAATTTTTCAATATTCAATTGTACATAACCATGTTTTGGGGTGTAAACCCCTCCTGGATCCCCATCCCAAAGGAGTTCATCATCCTGATCGGACAAACGAATATTCTCTCTCTTGAGAGCACTAATATACCAGTCCCAAGTAAATACATCGGCCCCTACTAAGCCCAACGTTCTCCCATCTTTCAAACATCAGTGCCAAATATTTGAGGCGAGAGGTTCCCCAACCTATGCCAGATAGAAGTACCCTCCTCTATCCAAAATTGAGCACAATTATTTAGGGAGTATGTGCTCTCTAGAACTGCCAACCTAGAGGTCGCGGCCAATCCTCAGCAAGGTTCCAGACCTAACTTGCTAGGATAAGCCATTCCCAACCACTTCAAAATAATTTAGTACAACCTTCCACATAACATAGATCCTCGTCGCCCGTAGTCCTGGGTGCCTGAGCCACTCCAACAAAGAGAGTGGAGCCACATATTTCTAGATGACTACTTTGGTCCATAAAATTTTTGTGGAAATCAGTATGCACACTGATTTTGTTGCTAATGATTTAGAAAATAGGAAAATATTCTTTAATCCCCAACCCCTAAGAGCTTTCGGTTTTGTAATTCTCTCCCAACGGACCCATGGCATCACCTGATTCTCTTTCTTTCCCCTCCATAGATAAAAGAAAGACTTTTTTCTAGCTTTTTCCAGAATACCCTTTGGAATCCAAGAGAGGGACATCCAATAAAATGGGATTGCCTCCAGTATCGACTTGATCAGTACTACTCCCCTAGCCCTAAACAACCATTTATTACTCCAAACCTTCAATATTTTTTCCAATTTTTCCAAAAGCCACAGCCAGTCAATCTTTCGATAATCATTGGGTTTTAAGTGGAAACCTAGATATTTCAGTCCCTAGTCCATCCCCTGCAACTGGAAAGGGAGTTGATCCAACAAATGTTGAATAACATCTACCTCAACTAGAGAAAAGAGAATACTAGATTTATGTTCATTAACCCGCATACCCGTTGCTCTTTTGAACAGGGTGAGACCCTCAATTAAAATGTCAGTTTCTCTCTTCATGCCATCACAGAAAATTAGGATATCGTCAACAAAGAGTAAGTGTGTGATGTACAACCCATTAGAAATTTTTATACCTATGAATCTCCCAACATTTTTTCCCCCCGCCAAAAATCGACTGAGCCCTTCTGCTACTAAGAGGAAGAGTAAAGGAGACAAAGGACAACCATGACGTAGTCCTCTTTTTGCTTGGAAAAAAGAAGAGATTGAACAATTGAGTATGGAGAAAGAAACCAAAGTCATACAACCCATCACCCAATTGGTAAAATCCAAGCCAAACCCCAGATGAATCAAAATCATTCTTAAATACAACCAGTTTACCTGATCAAATGCTTTAGATAAGTCAATTTTCACCACATATCCTTTGAGCTTCCTCATTTTTATATTGTAAAGGCCTTCTTGAGCTACACTAATGGCGTCATGGATCTGCCTTCCTTCCAAAAAACCAAACTGTTCACAGTAAATGTGTTTAGATAAAATCGCCTTCAATCTTCTACTGATTACCTTTGAGATAATCTTGTACATACAATTGCATAACAAAATAGTCTGAAAATATTCAAAGGAGGAGGGATTATCTGTCTTTGGAATGAGAGCTATGAAGGTAGAGTTTATAGGATTATGAATGTGACCATTCACCCTTGATTCCTCAACCACCTTTAGTACATTAGGTCCAATTACATCGAAGAAACCCAAATAAAATTCTATAGGCCATCCATCAGGTCCAAGACTTTTCCCTTTTTGGAAATAGTTAAGAACTTCTAATAGTTCTTTTTCAGTTATAGTTGCCATTAAGGGACCAACCTCATCCTCCTCTACAAAGCGAGGGAATATTCGAGCCACCTGAACAATTTCTACAATAGATGAACCCTCTCGCACTTTAAATAACTCATAGAAATGTTTAGTACCCAACTTGGTCAAGCCTTCAAAAGAAGATACCTCCTCCCCAGCTCGATCCCTTAAACCCCAAATGGTATTAGCCATTTTCCTACCTTTGGAAAAGGCTTGAAAAAACTTAGTGTTCTCATCACCACATGAGAGACATAATGTACAATCCATCATTCTTTGATGGTGCCTTGCAAGGTGATCCAGTTCTTTTTGGTGTTGGTGGTATATTATAGTTTTATGACACTCATTTTATAAGGTTCAAAGCATGGTTAGTGAATGGTTCCAACTTATAACAACTTTGCAGAATTTTCAACTTTGTTGCTTATGATTAAATGTGTTGTTAGTACAAATGTATCTCACTTGCAAATATTTTGTGACTCTTTGATTTTTATCAACTGAATTAGAAATTTGTTTCTTTCTCTATATGATCACATCAAAAAAATTGAAACTCAGCTGGTTTTTGTTTCCTATTCTCATGTTTATAGAGAACTTAATATGCAGGATGATTCATTATCAAAAGAGGCTCTGATTTTTTATTCTTCTATTGTTTTTGAGGTGGAAGACAAGGCAGATGAGAAGCTTCCAGCTGTCTGAAGGCCTATTCATGCACAATTTCCTTGAATTTCAGTTTTTTTCTAGATTATGCAGTTGTTCATGGAGATCTTGAAGTTATTTCCAGCCCAGTTTATGCAACTATTCATGGATACTTTGAAGTCATTTCTAGCCCAAGTTTCAAAATTTTTGTTCTGATCTAGCTTATGCAAATGTTCATGGAGGTTTTCAAATCATTCCAGCTCTGATCCAGTTTTATTTTGAGCTGTGACAATCTCTTTTTGTGGCTTCTAGCCTTTTTTGGTGTATATGGGAACATGTTGTACCTTTCCCTGCTATGATATGTTATTGAAAATATAGTATATGCTCCAAGGCATGACTTTCTTAGCTTCTTGAGATGAGTTTGCACTTGGTTAGACTACTTAATGTTGTTATTTTTTATAATATTGGGACAGTATGCCCTCAGGGCTAGTAGTTGTCTCAGACTTAGTGATTTTTAGTACTCTGAAATGTTTTGATGCCTTGTGAAGGGTAATTTTTGTGTGCGTTTAGCACTTACAAAATGTACTTTCCTTTTCATGATGAAATAGAACTTGTGAGTTTTACCTTAGGACAAAAATTAAGAGGTGAGTGAAATATTGAAATAGTCTTCTATAGCTTGCATCTCTTACTTTTAATTTTTGAAGCTGGAAATTGTAGTGTATATCAATATAATTTTTTGCAACGAGTTGTTTTTTCATACGATAATGTTGAATTGTTTCAAAGCTTGAAGTTTCTAAATCAAATTAGTGTAATTTCCAGAACTTTATTTGTGCATAGTGGGCACCATTTTTTTCCAAGAATCTAATGCCCAATGCAAGACATAAATCCTCATACCTATTATTGATTAAAAAATGACGTGTATTGAGAAAATGAATTATGAAATTTGTAGATTTATTGAAAAATAAATAATATTTGTAGATATGAGTTATATGAAAAATGGAAAATGAATAAGTGCCCTTGAATGATATGTTTCAAATTTCTCTACCACGTATCCTAATCATCCACTTGCGAGTCAAGTATGTCGCTCCAGAAAATACACCTCCCCACAACTTTGCATTTCTTTCCACAAAGTGATCCAATCCAATCACCACAGAGGCTTGGATTTCCTAAAATGTTGATGCAATAATCAATCATGTCAGATAAAATGCACAAACCCGCTAAAATCCAAAAAGAATACTGAATTTGATCCAAAAATAAATGTTTTGATTATCACCTTTCTAAGGTAAATCTTGTAAAGTTCTTTATGACAGGAATATTCCCAGACAAATTGTTGTAGGAGATATTTATGTGAAACAAATGAACCATTTCCAGTATCAATTAGTACAAGGAGTAGAAACATGCAGATTACTTCCTTTGGAATTTCACAATGAAATGAACTTAAAATAAGGGGTGTGATTCAGATGAATTCTTACAGTGTAGTAAGGATGAAACAATTGGTCAACTAGTATGACACCTCCCATGATAAACTGTTGTTATTCAATATCCTATATATGATCCATCTCCAGAGTTATTTTCAGGATAATTGTGAACCTATTAAATAAATTTTATATTATGGACCATTCCAAGGAACTTGCAGCGAGACCAAATTCTGTAGTTGTCTGAGTTCTTGAGGAATAAGACCTGATAATCGGTTAGCAGAGAGGTCTCTGCATTGAAAAGATATCACACTATTTTAATGTTTTTTTCAAGTGGCAATGGGTACACTAAATAGTGATGTGGAAGAAACAAGACTATAGAACACCTTTGCAAGCTACACAAATCAAGTACAAAGGACTTATATATCCCCGATGCTTCTTAGGTTTCAAAATTCTGCTGGGAGAAAACCACTCAGTTTATTTCTACTCAAGTTCCTTGAATTCACAATCTAATAGAGATCACAAGGATTAATATAACACTCATGCATAAATACTTGGGTTCTAAAAAACACTCTACAAACAAAAGCTTACAATTTTAAAAGATGTTCCAAATCTCCAATAGATCCCAGAATAGGTCCATAAATATCATTTTTGGAGAGGTCCCTAAACATTCACATTAGATCACATATCAATCAAAATGTATATTCTACCTTTAGAGCAATTATGTTTCTGGATGAAATTTTAACAGGAGCCTTGGAAGCTGTTAGCAACATTTCTTGTCCTAGGCACAAGAGTATTCGGGTCTACAAGTTGCACAAGGAGCGCCCAAGCACAACGAACAGAAGAAGTCCTTTTCGGACTTAAAATCAAGCGAGCGGGCAAAATTATAGTGTCAACGATCTGGATCCATCCATACGAGCATATCAATGGGTGGCGGGAAATCGCGGATAGAAAGGTGCGTCGAAGATAATGCAATGGATGGAACCCATATTGTATGAAGGGAAGAGTTACAGCTGTCCATCCGAGGGACGTGTGGCACGAGATCCAGTCGCGTCGATTTTTCGGCAGTCACGAGTTCAGGGGGTGAAGGTTTTATGTCGTTGTATATTCCAAAACCCCGAACTCCGAAGTGCCGATGGCGCCAAATTCCGGCTCGCAGTATCAAGGGGGAGTCTCGACCATCCATCCATAGAAGAAACCTGGCGTGCGATTAGGTTCCTCGCCATTTCACCCATCGTGATTTCAAGAAGTAAAGATCAGCCCCTTCCTATTTCGTGAACGCCGAAAGCCCCTATGGAAATAAAAGCAGGGTTACGGTCTGTGATCATTTGGGAAACAAAAGAGCTAAGCGAAGGGGGCCAAAAGCGTTGAGTCCAGTCGCCGAAAGGATCATCGCGATTTCCAGATGCCAGCGGATACGATTTCGCTCCCAGTTTCCGCTTGGAATAAATGAAGGCAAGAACGGATGGTTGAAACTTCCTTTCATTCATTGAATATGAGATATGGAGGGTCTGGCAAGTGGTCTGTTCGAAGGAATTTTGTGTACCGATTTTTCCAAAGAAGCCATGCCGAAGTCCTCGATTGGACAAAGAATTCTGCACACGCCATCTTTGCCTTTAATGTTTTGGCTACCTCCCCTGCAAAGGCCATGCAAAGTTAAGGTAGCATCTGTCATAGGTGCACGATCATCCTGAGTCTGCATGGGCAGACTGTCAGAAGACATGCAGACGCAATATTTTTAATGCAGCGTCTTGTTTTTGCTATTGTTGTTGTTTTGGAGTATATGTAGGCATTTTCACCATTTTGTAAAGGGGGATGGTTGAGCTAGGCTCCCGATTGTAAAGTTTTGTTGCAGCGCTGGTCACTCTGGTTAATGTATAAGGCATTTGAGACTTCTTACTTTATGGATGCCAGCCTCTTTTTCCATCTCTTTGTTTACTGTGGTTAGAACAACTCAGAATTGGAGGATCCAGTTGAGTTGCGCTGTTGTAGGATGATGTAGGTTGGATCACTGTAACAGTCGCAGCGTTTCTAATCAATTATTGTGTTTTCTCAGTGCTGGAATGGCTTGGAATTGGAGGATCTAGTCGAGTCACCCTTCAGCTCCTTGAAAATCTGGACCAAGAGGATCTTGGCTTCTGAGTTTTTCTTCTTCAATCTTCCGAAGGCCTGATGCCCGAGGCAGTCTTGCTCACCCTTCTCACAAGTCTTCCGTCTACCACCCTTTAATCAACTTACTGACGGAAGTTGGATCAAGACCTCCCTTGTTTTCTACATACCAGACCCTGGTTCCTGTGTCAATGCTGCTTTCCGGGGTCTCTTTCCATTCGACCACCCCCATTTATTAAATCGTGACATAAAAATTGATGGGCATTGGGCTTTGCTCTTGCAAGCAATCCATGGGTGACTTCCGTCGCCAACATTTCTGGCGTCGTTGCTGGGGACGAAGTTGAAGATTTTCCCTAGGCAGAATGACATTGAACCTCTGATTCTGAAGGTGCATCAGACATCAAATCCCTTAAATATTTCTACTATGCACCTAGCGAATCCATTGTGGTGACTCCATTGTTTCCACATCATTGTTTCAGCTGTGACTACTGACAGCACACCTGAAAGCTGACCCTAAGGAGCTGTCTCGAGAAGGTTCTAGCAGCTGCTTTCTCAGCTTGAGAAGCTTCCTGGGGTAACGACAATGTTAAGATCTGGCCTTTGATGGTGAACAAGGACCAAACATATTTGAAGCTGCGCATCTTTCACTTGGCGACTCCATGATTCGAGGATCGATTGGCGACTCCACTGTTTCGATATGGAGAAAATTATGGCTCAAAGGTTTGATTTCTGTGACTTTTCCCAGATAGTTGGGTTTCCTAATGCACTTCCTGATAGAGACCAATGGGAAGATTTCCTCCCCGAATTTCATGCAACAAGTTGGGAGGAACCAACTGAGCATTTACTGGACTTCCATGAGGCTATTCACTGACACAATATCACGCATGAGGATGTCCGGATTAAGATCTTTAGGTATTCATTGAAGGGAGCTACTCTTGAGTGGTGTCGATCTCTTCCCGCTGCGAGCATCCGCTCTTTAACAAGTTTTCATACAACTTTCAATTCATTTTGTAAAGATTATTTTCTAGCTGATTGTTTGTATGAAAACTGTTGTGAGGAGTTTTCTTTGCTTCATGAAGCTTCTGCTGGCTCTGAAGACCATGTCCATGATGAAGCTTTTACTGTGGAGGAAATCATTTGCCATGAAAATATAGGGGTGTTGAATGATATTAATTGTGTTAGCCCTAGAACGGAAGCATCTGACATCATATCAGATGCCTCTATTCTTTTAGATGTTCATAACGATCAACATGCCTCTTATGGAAATTGCGAGTTTATGGAGCAAATGTGATCTATAGTAGATGGCTCACCTGGGTATCGGGTTGAGGCAGATGTTCCTAGCTGCCCTGCTTATGACGATGAAGACCTCCCCATTTTTAAAGAAGAGATGGTTGTGGAGGAGGATTTTTCTCTTTTCCTTCAAGGGGTTTCTCACGATATATTCTTACTTGGGATTAAAGAGAAAAATATTATGTATGAGCAGCCAGAACCAGCAGGTCCCACTATCCCTAAAACGGAA
>ML797265.1:173525-191763 GCA_009831015.1 Picea engelmannii | reverse complement strand
CACTTATCATGATGAGGCCAACCTGCCCAGATTTAGTATTATGGGGAACTATTAACATCATTCAAACCAGTTGCTCTCCCGTTAAGAAGCCACAAATAGGGGGTATCTATTTCACCAAAGTCGTTCAAGATTTGCACCTGGCCCCACCATTGTTGTGTATGCAGGTGCACAAGCAGAAGCATGTCATTGGATAGACTTGAACCAACCAGAGTGGGGCTATATTAGCTACACGCTTTCACCGACCCAGCAAGCCACTGTTGACTTTAGTTCTGTAATTACGGTCTGCAATTGTTGGTTTTCTCTGGAGTAGAAGGGATTGTTCTTTGTGCTCAAGTGTCAAGCATTTCTATTCCAGCTCCAAGTGTTTCTAATCTACGGTCAAAAATTGTTGTTTGAGTTCTATGATCTCCAAATTCTACGCAGAGACTTGTGAATTCTGAATAGAAATCTGTTATTCAGTGTTTGGTGCGTCTTTCTTTGGCCTCTGTGACTGTAATTTGCAACAATACCAAACAACTCAGCTCCAATGTGCTGACGTTCTGTATCCTGGTTTAATAATCTTTGATACTTCAAGCAGGGGATCAGAATCCAATGTGGACTCTTAGCAGGTGGAAGGTCAATGGAATTACTCATTTTCCTATTGTGCCCATTTCCTTTGCCCCCCGCTACACCCTTATCATCACAACCTTTGGTAGCTTCATCTTCATGACATGCCTCAATGACCCCATTATTTTAGCTCACTCGTCATGTTCTTCCCTACCATGGCCATGCATTACAACTTTTACAGAAAGCTTATGGGTATTCTTGGTGAACATAGTAGTCCACACCCCTGTTTCTTCTAGACAGCATTCTTCTTCACCGACCAGGGCAACATTGTTGCAAAATCGGCAACTTCCAATGTCACTTAGAAGTCGAGGTTTTATGCAAAGGCATATGCACAGGAGGTAACGAGTCTAAACTTTGCTGAGGCAACAAACCCAAGGTAGCTTCAAATCTGTAAAAGAAAATTCAAACCTCAGAAAAATTTGAGCTACATTCAGACAATCAAAATCTTTTTGGGTGTTGGACCAATTATTCTGTAAGACTTAGAAACAACAGACCCACGAGAGGATACTGTGGAGTGACTTCAGACTAACTGAGAATTCTAGGTTATTTAATACAAAGATCAAAATAATTCAGTGCAACTACATACGATCTTGATCTTTATGGGTGATAGAATTTGAATCCCGGAATCAGAAATATTATCCTGCTAAGAATTACACAAATAGACTATTCTGAAGAGCAGATGTTCAAATCCAGAATGACCTGAGCAAATTGTTCTGAGAAGCAGACATAAGAACCCAGAAACAACAGGCTTAAAAGAGAATAGTCTAGAGTGAGAAAACATCGGCACCAGATGCGAACTTTCTGTAATCGAGCTGGAGAAAGAGACAACAATCCACAAAGTTACGAGAGTTCAGAGTCACATAATACAAAGCTCGAAAAAAAACAAGCCAAAGACAATCACAATCTTTTTGGGTGCTAGAATTTTAAGCTCAGAATCAGAAGATCTGTCTTACCTAGGTCAACTATTCAGCCCCACAAGAGAAGAGAGAGGTGACCTTCATTAATAGCATCACTAAGAAATAGCCTGCCTTTATTATGCAATTCTATTTCACACTTCTGTTCTTGGACTGCGTACCTGCTGGAATTCGGTCTACAGTCCCACTGCATTTTGCACTGCTAGAATTTTTGCAATGTTCCACCAAGTCTCCGGATGGGGGACGTGGGTGCGGGGAGGATGTGGGTGCAGGGAGACGCACAGGGACGTGTGGAAGTACCCCCAAATTTTAGGGATTTTAGGGAAATGGAGAAGGGCACATCACATATATAATATAAAATTTTAAAAATATAAAATATAAAATTTTAAAAATAATAATGATAATCATAAAATCTCAACAATAACAATTTAATGTTCATCCCATGCTAATTCATCTGTAAATACTAAAATACTAAATTAGTTTCCATGGCCGTAGACCCAATTTTTTTTTGTTTTCTTCTTCTGAAGCTCGCACGCGGTGCTTGGCCGCAGTTCGTCTTCTGAAGCCCACATGCGAGGCTTGATCTATTTCTACTCTTGACGTTAGTCTTACGTTTGCCTTAACTATCGAAGCCTCCTTCTACTCAGTGTTTTTTCCCTGCTGCGGTGTCCTTCTCCAGGTATATCTTCTCTGCGGGGAGTTCTTGCTCTATTTTCTGTGGATAGAGCTCTCTTTTTTGGATGTGACGGGTTCTATGATGGTGGGCGTGGCTCGTAATGCCTAGACCGTGCTTTACTTGCCCGTATCGGTTTTTCTTTTGGGCAGAGGTGCCTTTCGTTGCTCACGTCCTCCGTTTTCCATTCCTTTGTTCCGTCGAATTCCTGTGGCAGATCATCCTTAGTGAGTGCACAGATCTGGGGTTGTCTCGCTGTTTAGATCTCCCGCTTTGTTCCGCTCCTGGCTTGTGGGTCCCCTCTCTAGTTTCTTTGGTTTGTTCAAGATTTGATGTATGCTCAGATCTGGCTCCTATTGGTCATTGTCGACGTTTTTTCTCTCATTTTTGGCAGGGGTTGTGCCAGAGCTTTGAGGTCCTTTCCTTGGGCGTGCGGTGATTAGTGGCACTTTGAGGTCCTTTGAGAGGACATGCAACTTCTGGTCTCCTCTTTTTGGTTGAGGTTTTCATCGATGTTGCGACTTTTTGGTTATGCTGTTGTGAGGATTTCATACCACTCTGACTTAGTCCATCCGGCCACCAGGGTTTTGTTGGGATTGTTTTTTGGGGTTATTTCTGTGGCGAGACTTCTTGACCCGGATTTTCCAACCTATTTGGGGTTTCTTCCTAGTTTCTGTATTTGTATTTTCTTCATGGTTTACCAACCAACTTTTGTGTCCCTTTGGGAACTTTATACCCAAGTTTGGGTCGTGCTTAAGGCACCTACAAAATGTAATTTGGTTCTCTTCGGATGAATAGAATTACGTTTTTCTCTGTGGAAAAAATAAATAAATGAAAGTTGGAACAAAAATAGTAAAATAATAAATATGATACATTGATTTGAAAATTAAATTCATCATTCCTCATTCTAGAATCTAATTAATTAGTACTAAGCAAAATACTAAAGTCTAAAATAGTAAACTGGAATTACTTAAACTCGAAAATTTAAAATTGTAAAGGGTGATGAGTCAAGGTCTAAGGTCATCAGTATCTAGAGTCAAGACTCAAGCTAAAACTGAAAAAACAATGAACATAGAAAATAAATTTTAAAATGACCATCATGGAGTCAATTTTTAAAATTTAATTGTGTTTTAATTAATTAGCTTTTAAAATTTAATAAATTAATTGTGTTTTAACTATTATCTTTTTTTATATATACATATTTGTTTTTTAATTTTTAATTTTTTTCTTTTTTAAATTAAAATTTTTGTTTTTTAAGCTTTATTAGGAAAAAAAAGTTCGGGGGGATGCCCAGGAGTCCCCCTTTCGGGGGGATGAAGGGGAGATTCATCCCCTAGCTTGGGGAGTCGCGTCCCCCCATGTCTCCCTGCTTCTCCCCTAAAAGGGGACGTGGGGAAACGTCCCCCCAGGAGTCCCCCCGTCCTGGGGATGTGGGAAACATGACCCCGATGTGGGAAACATGACCCCCACCCTGGGGGACACGTCCCCTTGGAACACTGAATTTTTGAAGATTTAGATGGAATGATTTTAACATACCTATTTTTGGCACAGTTTCACTGAAAAAAAATGGCATAGAAGAGCAGGGACCTAGACCAAATTGATGGTCCATGTGATTAACTAAAATTAAGCTACTCACTCTCTAACCATTAACATACTAACCCACTAACCTAATACATCACTATCTCACTGCACTTTAGAGGTTTTTTTTCTTTACATTGGCTGCCAATGGTGTTCCAAACACAAAATCAGAACATCCAGTTTATGGGCATACTTATGAGTGATATTTTCATAGTGATGAAGCCTTATACAACAACAATTTTCAGCTAGGTTGGAGTTTCATGCAGTCAACTACGAAGATTCAAGAAATATAGAATTGGAGCTTTCTCTTACTTCAGCGGGGAAAGAACAAGAGATTTGCACTGCTTGAGACCACGATATTGAAAGATTCAAGTCTAAGAAACTTCAAATATTCAGCTGCAACCATTCTATTTAGTGGTCTTGCTTGGCATTTTGAAGCTTTTGAAACTATTTACATCTTGGGCGGCAAACATTTTATCTCCTACATTCTTCACTACAATTAAACCTTCTTAGGGAAAAATATTTACAATGAGGGAGAAAGTTATACAGTTTAATCTGATATGAGAACACCACAACATATCCCTAAGCTATTTAACCCTTTAGAAAAACTCAATCTAATATGTGAAGAGAGTCACAAATGGGTATGAAATCTTTGTGGTCATCTTTCTAAGAACAACTACTTACCATCACCTTTTGGAATACTAGGTAATGGAGTGAGGGAAAAGGGTAGGTGGTTTATGACAACTCGTGCCAAGGACACTTCTCAAATAACTAACTCAAATAGTGCACCCCACATGTGCCAAGGTCAAGTAAGCATGTGCCCTTGCATGCCAACTCACCCACTCCACATATTTCTATACAACTTAAAGTAGTGAGCCCTGCTAGTCCTAAGTAACTCTAAGTGCCAAAAATAAATGAAAAGGGGCTATGAGACAACTCGCCCTCATCGAATCTCTCCCACTTATGTGCCCACTCACAACAAGAATCAAACATTCTAACTTCTAAGAGTAATAGGTAAACTAACACTCCCTCTTTGCAAGGAACGTGTTCTCCATCACACCATGATTCTCCCTTAACATCTCAAACTTCCCCTTTGCAAGGGGCTTTGTCAAAATATCAATGACCTATAATACCTTGGTATCTCACCCATGGATCTCAAAACTTCTTGCGATTGGAGCAAAATTCTCGTCAAGTTCAACTTCCTCTTTCTAAGAGAATCTTCCACCAACAAACTTGGCCTTGGACTTTTAAATGCTCACTCTCATCAACATTATCCACCATAACAACAAATCCTTTCCATGTTGAAGGAGAACTAGGCTTCCACACTCGTACATATGGTCAAATTCATCACAATATCCAAAGGCAACCACTATAAAACCATCATCAATGTCTTTTATTACCCATTGATATGGCCATAATTCCACCTTTTTAATGGTGTGTGATGCGATAAATAAAGAAAAGATCGGGCCCTATCCCTAGAACATGAAGGAAGGACTTCCCTAAATTTGGAAATGTCAATAAGAACATCACCACATCCTAAAACAAGAAGAGTTGAGTTGTCACCAATAATCACTTTCTCGCCGTTGTGTTGTTGATTATCATATAGAAGGTGTTGGTGTTTCGTCATATGCTTAGTAGCTCCAAAATCAACAATCCATTCCCATGAAGTGAAGGAGGATCAATATGATGAAACATCAACATCTTCTCTCTAATTATCAACAACACAATGGCAAAAAAGTGATTATTGGTGATAGAAGGTGTTGGTGTTTCACCATATGCTTGGTAGATCTAGAATCGACAATCCATTCTTGTGGAGTGGAGGAGGATCAATATGCCAAGTGCATAGCCATATGTGCATGATAAGATGGATCCATTAGGTGTTGCATGACCTTTATAAGATCCAAAAAATAAATTAGGGTTTATACTTCTAGAACTCCTATAAATAACCTTAGAAAAATGATGATCCATGAAAACCCTATTTCTACACCATAAGATATAATGCCACTAGCCAATAGTTTTCAAAGTAGCCAAGAAAATTGAGAGAATAAGGTCCACACCTACTTTTATACCATGTTGAGATTTACAAGGGCCAACAAGAGGACCAATGGAACCAAATCTCCCCCAAATTCTGAAATAGCCTCTTCACAGGTATGCTAGAGAGAGATAGGTCTAGTGTGCTAGAGAGAGAGTGAAAAATCCAAGCATAAGTCCGCTGAAAACAGAAATGCACAAGTGCACCCAAGAAAAAATGCCAATCACAAGAAAAATGCCAAAATATAGTCTTAGGCTTATAACACTTTGCATGTTAGACCGAGAAGATGACAAGAAGAGATGATATAAATGAGAGCTTCAGTTCTGTATTTATACACAACTCAAGTGAGGCACCCTCCCAAGAGGGGATTATGGGCCCACATAACTAGGGCACGTAGCCCAAGAGAGTTTTTGAGCCTACATATCAAGTTTGACTAAGTCTTCCTTAACCACACCTAGTAATACAATAAAAGTATAAGAAATGTGGCCTTAGCCATAGTTACAAGTACATAATGATACATGAGTCATGTGGCATATGTACATATTACACTAATAATTCCAACATCAAGGAAGGAAAAGAAGGGTCAAGATCGCAATCTAGAATTTATCAAGAAAAGTAAGTTTAGAAAATTTATTGATAAGCATAACTAGGTAATAAGCCTTGTTTCTAAAAAAAAAAATTTCCCTTCGAAAGAAAAGGTCAACATAACAACAAAATAACTTCAAGATGTTTTATTCGTGGAGAAAATTATTATAAGAGGGATCCACACAGAGATCAACAAAGAATAATCAAAAGAATCCACAATGTAATCAAGGACAAAGGAAGTAAAAAAGGATATCTACAGTTTGCAAGAAAAGGCCAGCAAACTGAGACCTATAGCAAGTTTAAACAAACGAAGTTGATTTTCATTTTTGAAAATATAGGTGTTGAGGCACGTATTTTAAAGGATGTGGGATGCACATGTGACTTTCCATTTGAAAGCTTTATTAAAAAGGCATTGATACAGGTCAAATAGTCCTCCTTAAGCTTATGAAGTGGAGTTGGTAGATGAACAAGGTGCATTGTTTGAGATAGCTATACCCTTTGAGTTCTAACTCCATCCATGTATAACAGATTGGGAGGTATGATGGTATTCTATGGTACACAAGTGTTGATGCATAAATGGTGTTGAGACGTGTATTTTAAAGGATGTGGGATGCACTCATGACTTTTGATTTGAAAGCTTCATTAAAAAGGCATTGATACACGATAAATGGGCTCCTTGAGCTTATGAAGTGGAGTTGGTAGATGAACAAGATGCATTGTTTGAGATAGATATGCCCTTTGAGTTCTAATTCCATCCATGTATAACAAATTGGGAGGTATGATGGTATTCTAGGGTACACAAGTCAGTTTCCAATATGATATTCTTCTTTATACTAGAGGTCGTATGTTATAAGGACAACTTATGAATCCCTTAAGCTTTCATCTTATAAGTTAAGAGGACCCAATGTTTTGATGCCTTCAATAAAAGAGTGATGGTTTTCATGCACCTTTTAATATGGGTATGAAGTTTAACCCTTTGCTTTGGAAATTTAGAGATATTTTTTCAACTGACTTGCCTACAATAGTACCTCCTAAAGAGAAGTGGATACCCAACCTTAGTTGGAAAGTGTTACCCAACCTACTCTTAAATTACCTACAAAGGGCCATGTTAAGAAAGAGGTAGATGGGGTGGCATGTGTGGTAGGGGTTATCATGAGACCTAGAGGAACAATTGAAACATCCTATGCCTTGAGACTTGGTATCTATCAAACAATCTTCCAAAAGCCTACGCCTTACTTCAAGGTCTGAATATCGCTAATAACTCTCACATTCAGACACTATTGTGGTAGGGGATTGAAAAGCAGTCATAAGTTGGATGGTAATGAACTCTACCCCAGTCGATTACCTTCTAGCATCAATGATAACTCAGGAAAGGAAAGAAGCAAACAAAATCCCTTCAATTAAGTTTTATCATGTGCTAGTCTAGCAGATGGCTTTGCCAATCAAGCCACAACATTGAAAATTGGGGGCATTATCTATTGAAAATTTGATCTCAAACACTTAGTTAATAATAGATTTCAACCTCCTATAGTTATTCACCAATAAAGCAATGGAATCACATGCAATTTATTGGAACTATGAGAAGAAATACAAGTGACTAATCAATTTGAAAATATAGCAGCGGAAATAACAATGAACAATAGACAAAATCAACACATTTGACACAAAGAATTTCTGGGCAATGCCCCTGGAAAAACTCACAAGGGGAAAACTAGTCCAAGAGAGTTTTCTTTATTGAGCTTGAAAGGAGAATTTCTGAGTTTACAACAGTGTTCAACAACAAAAATAAAATAGTACTTAGCTCTGAAAATTGTGCCCTTTCTACACCTTGAAAACTATACCAAAGACTCTAGAAATTCGTGCCAAGTCTCAGCCTCGAAAACTGCAACAAATTTCTACTACTCTGTTGAACTATATGACCTGTACTTTAGCATTAAATGTCTTAAACAATGTGCACGATTTTCTGTACCGACAGTAAAAAAAGTACAGATTCAAACCCAACAAATGCCTTGAAATCAGTGCCTCGATTTCATTGCATAGAACTGTTGTATGATTCAACAAATCTGTACAGTACGACCTTCTTTAACTATTGTACGATATTGTTCATAAACTATTGTACTTGCTTTGGGATGCATGCCCTCTCTCCCTCTAGGAAAGTGTGCCCCACTCTCTGCTGCTCCTTTTCCTTTCATCTCTTGTCCTCAATTTCTCTCTTGGAATAAGTGTCTCTTTAACTTCCACTCAAGCTCTCCTTGAGAAGTGTGCCCCCACTTCTCTCTCAAGCTCCTTTTATGCATCTTTAATGTCTAATTTCCTTAAAACTTGGTCTTCCAAAGAGATGGAYGGTCAAGATTAGATCTTTCCCTCTTGAGATCAACGGTCATGACTTAATCTTCTATTGAGTTCACTTAAATCACTTAAGTGACCCAAAAGTCATAAAGTCACTTTTACCCATTATATAATAGAAGGCTCAACTTGATTTTATAAAATCACTTTATAAACTCACTTTATAAAATCACTAGAGAGAGACATTTGCTCRGACTCTTGCCTAGGAGCAATAAATACAAAAGTACATTCGAGCTACCAAAATCTAACACTTCCTCTTAGCGAGGGAGGTACTTTTGGAGCCTCCACCTGGATCTATCTCCAACCTCATCATGTCCTCTACTACTGTAGCTGCTCCCTCTGCACTAGAATCCTCTGCTCCCTCTGAACTCGAAGCATCTCCAGCTACCTACACTAAACTATGATCAAGAGACCTATCCATCCAAGGTCCCCTCTCTGAAGCCTCACAATTGTCAAAATCAGGCTCTAGCCACCCACTGGATCCAACAACAGGCTGACCAAGCACTCTGTACAATCTCTCCGACCAGAAACCAAGCAACACACTTCGGTCATAAGAGATTCCATCTGGAACACCAGTCCTTGAGAGAACACAATCCCACATCGATCTATCTCAAAAGACGACACAAAGAGCAAGTTCACCGACAGTTCAACAACATATAATACCTCAGCCAACTCTAGATATCCTCCCGACTCCAGTTGGAATCTAACACTTCCAACTCCCTCCATAGTTAAAACATGTATGGTGCTAACCCCACACCCCACATAGTTGCCTAAGCCGATCTCTGAAAAACTGAGGAATACAAACCTCATCCCTGTCATGTGTCGAGAGGCCCCATTGTCCAAGAACCATGCAAGAGTGCATGTACACCCTAGGCACCCAATGCCTGCAAGACACGCCATCAAGTAAAACTCCTTCTCGAACTTTTTCGTGAACTCAACAACCTTAGTTGATGCTGATACCTCTGGCTCCTGCCTCTTCTTCTTCTTGTTCGAACATTGGCCCGCATAATGTCCCAACTCATGACATGCATAACATCTCACCTTACTCATGACCTTCTTCCCTCCATGAGAGGACTTCTTGTCCTTCTTTGTTGCTACGAGGGAAACATTCTCCTCATTCTCATCACCCTTTGGTTGTCTGCTACAAAGAACCTCCTCACGAGTCTCTTCCTGTATGAATCCATCCCACAATCTCACCTAGTTGGGACGGTTCTCCCTGGAGACAACACCTTTAACAAAGGTGTTCCACTTCTCTGAAAAAACATTCAGAGCGGTTCTAACCATTTCAACTTCTGATATAACCTCTCCAACTGTGCCAAGTTCATCACGAACTTGAGTGATTCTGGTGAGATATGAGGACACTTTTTTAGTCTCGATCATCTTTATGTTTCTCAGCTTCTCTCTCAATACCATCTTCCGATTCTCATTGGAACTTTGGTATAGCTTGGTCAAAGATGCCCACATCTCATAGGAATTTTCTTTTCCAACAACATGGGGAATAACATGGTCCTTGATTGCATCATGAATAATCCTCTTGGCCTTCACGTTCTTCTTCTGGAAAGTTGTTAAAAGAGTTGCATCTGTAGGAACAGTGGCGAGATTCGATTGTGTGTTGTTCACAATGTCCCATAACTTGGCTTCCTCTAGCAACGAAACTATCCTCTCCTTCCAAGTACTAAAGTTTTCTCCCCCATCCAACCTATCTTCGAACCTCAATCCGGTAGCCATGACCTTCTCAACTAAAACTCAACTCTTCCCCTTCCTTATTCTAGGAAAAACCCTTCTGCACTCACTGCAAATCAAGTGTCAAATCTCTTGTCTATTGAACCTCAGAGCTCCTGCTTTGAAACCATGTTGAAAATTTGATCTCAAACACTTAGTCAATAATAGATTTCAACCTCCTATAGTGATTCACCAATAAAGCAATGGAACCACATGCAATTTACTGGAACTATGAGCAAAAATACAAGTGACTAAACAATCTGAAAATATAGCAGCAGAATAGCAATGAACAGTAGACAAAATCAACACATTTGACACAAGGAATTTCTAGGCAATTCCCCTGGAAAAACCCACAAGGGGAAATCCAGTCCAAGAGATTTTTCTTTATCGAGCTTGAAAGGAGAATTTCTGAGTTTACAACAGTCTTTAACAGAAAGAATAAAACAATACTTAGCTCTGAAAACTGTGCCCTTTCTACACCTTGAAAACTGTGCCAAAGACTCTAGAAATTTGTGCCAAGTCTCAGCCTCGAAAACTGCAACAAATTTCTGCTAGTCTGTTGAACTGTATGACCTATCCTTCAGCATTAAACGTCTTGAACAGTGTGCATGGTTTTTTGTACCAACAGTAAAGAAAAGTACTGATTCAAACCCAACAAATGCCTTGAAATCAATGCCTCAATTTCAGTGATACAACTGTTGTACAATTCAAAAAATCCGTACAGTACAACCTTCTTTAACTGTGGTACGGTACTGTTCATAAACTGTTGTACTTGCTTTGGGATGCATGCCCTCTCTCCCTCTTGGAAAGTGCACCCCACTCTTTGTTGCTCCTTATCTTGAGATCAACGATCATGACTTAATCGTCCGTTGAGTTCACTTAAATCACTTAAGTGACCCAAAAGTCATAAAGTCACTTTTACCCATTAAATAATAAAAGGATTGACTTAACTTTATAAATTCACTTTATAAAGTCACTAGAGAGAGACATTCGCTCGGACTCCTGCCTAGGCACAATAAATGCAGAAGTACCTTTGAGCTACCAAAATCTAACATTATCATCAACAGTAAGGTCTATAATCATCCCATTCCATGATTAGCAATAGACAACATGGCACGTATCAAGCATTCATGAAGTCACATGGCTCAACATAAGGAAACCTTGGTGTAAAGAAAGGCGAGTAATGAGACTCAACTCCAGCCACCCTTTCGCATGGTCTTGTATGCAGGCTTGCATGTATTTGAAACAAAGGAAGATAATTTCCCTCGGCCTACTGGGATAGTGGCACCTTGAACCAGAATTAACTTGTGGAGATGGCAGGCTTCAGGTTTATGTGATAGTGGGGTTTGCTCTGTTCTTGTGGTCTGTCTGGCGCATTTGCTTTTAGTTCTTTCGTGGAAGTCTGGTAAGTCTCCCCCTTGGCTTCTTTCTGGTTTTGAAAAGCAAATAGTGGTAGAATTAGTGCTCCGTAATTCCATTTGTGTTTATGATATTGCTTCTGGGGGATTTTCTCCCTCTCTACTGGAAGAGGCCTCATCTTGGAAAAGGTCAGTGTTATTGGATGTATGCATTGTCTAGTCTGTGGTCAGATTGAATTTTCCCTGGGTTAATTGGGAGTTAGAAAAGCATACCCTGTCTTTTCCCTATTTTTTGGTGCTCGCTCTTTCTGGGTTCAATTATTCTTCGGGCCTTGAAGGTTTATCCTATTTTTCTCTGTATTCTCTGTGAATTCTTCCTTGGTTTGCAGGGGCATAGACAGTCTAGGACTTTGCGAGAATCATCCCTGGGCCTTGAGGGCTTTTCTAGTTAAGTGCAGACTCAGGTTTGAAGCCAACCTCCAACTCTTATTGCTGAAAAGGAGCTTGGATTGTTGCAAATTTCTGATGGATTATTGTGAATTCCAGGAGATATGAGGGGAATTAAAGACTCATGAAGAGTCTATCCAAGAAAACAGAACGTCAATTTTTACTGCTACAACTAAAATACATGAAATTGATCTTAGATCACCACTCAAAATGCTACAGTTATGGGTACTTTGGTTTGAAATTGATCTTAGATCACCACTCAAAATGCTACAGTTATGGGGACTTTGGTTCAACTGAAGCATCAGATTTTTGTTCTGGAGGCACAACTTAATATGCTCGGGAACATGGTCATAAATTTGACCAAGGGAGAGCACTCTGGAGCATCCAATCAGGCACAATCAGTCAACTCCAATTGTGAAGGCTGGAAGGAAGAGGAAACAATGCATCAGCTGCCAGAAGCAAAGGAAATCATCAAGCTAGACTCAGATCCAGAGAATGTAACAATGGAAGAAGCAACAAGCCACCATGCCTTTTGTTGAGTTAAATGTTTTACAAAGTTATTAGGAGTTTAGGTCTTTTTTATAGAATCTGTACCACAAAGAAAAACTGGGATGTGTTACTTAAGGATTTAGATATGTATAAGCATATGCAAGAAATTAGTATTTCCATTTTGGTTTTTGTTGCAAAATTTTGAACCAGAACTTTATTGTATCTTCGCTGCGAGCTATGCTGCAACTTTTATTAATACAAAATCTCCCAATTATGGTTTAAAAAAAAAGAGGAAAGTGGATGAAGAATCTTCTGCAAAAGGGATTCATTCTACCTTCCAAGTACTCTTCAGTACCTCAATGCTTTTGATGGAGAAAATTGACAGTTTTATGAGAATGTGTTTAAACTATCAACTCTGTGGTCTTGAACAAGTCACCATAAAAATATCGATGCAATGAGAAAAATCATAGGGGTGTGAATCAAAACAAGAGAAAGTTTGTGAGCGGCCAATACCAAACTTCCAAGCCACAATAACATTGTAGATGCCTAAAATACATGGCGTTGCCTTTGGCCCCTGATCTTCACAAGCTCAAAATCAAAATTTGGATAGTGTAAGTGGTGCGACTATATTTCCATATCAATTTGAGAAGTGACTGCCACCGAGTTAAAATTAAAAGTAAGGATGTGCCCAAAATAGCTTTTACCACTATAGATGGACATAATGTGTTCTTTCAACTTCTTGGTGATGCTCTCTAACCTTACAAATGTTCCAACCACATTCAAGATTAATGAATAACCTTTTGCCCCATCTTCATAAATTTATGTGTTGTGTTTTTAGATCATGTCTTGGTCTATAGCAGGAACGAGGAAGAAACTAAAACACATTTAGAACTCCCTAAATGCTAAGTTGTATGCCAAGCATTCAAAATATGATTTCTTCGAAAAGGTGAAGTGATTGGACACAAATTGAATAAAATACAGTCGGCCCTGCGAAAAAAATGTTGCTCCGAATGAACATTGACAACCCGTTTTTGCTAATGCACAACAACAACAGAAACATAAGATGTCGCCATCCATGGATATTGATAAAATACTGAGGTGTCACTTTAAAGTATGAAAAATACAATGGACGTCAGACGAGGAGGGAAAAAATTCCCTGCCTTTAAGAGTGCACACCCTCTCATCTAAGGATAAGGGTTTCCTCGTTACTCATAAATTGCGCTACCAATCATCTCATTTACTGAAGTATTGTTTATTAAACGAATCTGGATGTGATAGAAGGCAAAAACCCATTATAACTAGTCACCGGAATAAGTTTACACCGGTGAAGAAATAAAGTAAGGGGTTCAATATCTGGTTTTGATTCATTGTTTCTCATCTTTCATCTTCTATCTATAGATATTCGTTTACAGTAAGTGCATCGACAGTTAGGGCTCTGTATGTTTCCAATTTTTTTTTTTATATTTTGACACTTGTTCTTGTCATAACGCCTGCTATAAATTACAAGCTCCCCACAGTTGCTGAAGTTCTTCAAAATTGTTGTACGAGCAAGCAATTGTTCCAGTGAATTCTACTTACTTAAATCTGACCACAAAAACAACCCACTTACTTAAATCTGACCACAAAAACAACCCATGCCCACAAAAACAAGGTTTAAAAACACAAAAAAAGACCCTGATACCTCGAAATATTACAGGGATCTTAGAGAATAAATAAATCCCTAAAAATTGTATTAATTTCAAAACCATCAGAAAAGCTTCGTACCTCTTTAAAGCACCGTGGAATGACTACTTCTCCTTATATATAAAATACAATTTCTACCTGATAATTTTAAGAGATTTCTTGTAGCGATTGTTCAGGAGGTCCTCCTACTAAGGGTTTCACCATGACACTTTATACATGTCCAAGTGAAAGCTCGGTGTTTAAATATAACTGCACTCACTTTTTTGTTGTGGCCAAATTCTAGCTTTGCTTAGAGAATCGAGTATACCCAAAGAAAAGACATAAAACTTCAAAAACTACGATAACAATGAAAATTTAGTGGTGGGGTGGGGGGAGATTTTAGGGAATACTTATTATGACTCTAAGCTAATCACACATATAGTGATGGGACTTTCTATGGTCTTGTGCAATTGTAAATATCTTATGGGAATAAGGGTGGTTTGTCATGTTGTTAAAAGTGAAGCATTTTGATGGCTCCTTTCATGCTTCAAGTCTCCCTAATGACACTTGTGCTTTTTGTGTGTTTTTACTGGTGATAATGCATGGTTTCAAGGTACAAGTCCTAGGAGGTTCTCGTGGAATAGATACCCCCACTCATAACTCCTTCACCAAATAATCTTGATTTCAATGTTGTGAGTTAGCTACTATATATATATATATATATATATATATATATATATATATATATATATATATATATATATAAAGAGAGAGAGAGTTGTGTGTGTGTGTGTGTTTCGTGGACAATAAGCAAAGCCCAATTATTAGACTCAATCTTCAATATGATATGTTATCATAGTGTCTTGAGGACATTCATGTACATTTGCACTTGCTGATGAAGGAAAGATTTGGATTTAATGCAAACAAGGAAAGTCTCACCTCCTCTATAATATCCCCCTCACTCACATGTGTTGCTCCACATTAATTTTATCACTTCCATCTTTTTTGGAGCACCTCTTCTTATTTTTCTACATCCTCTTCACTTTGGGTTCTCTCTCTTTTTATCTTATCTCTCCATTAAAGTTTTCTAAAATGCCACGATGCATAAAATATTTGAGCTATGTGAACTTTATGGAAGATGACGTTTTATATAATGCCATCACGCAAAAAGTCACTGACCACAAGTCCTAAGTGGCTTTAGTATAATAGATATCCTCCACTCATGGCTTGTTAACTAGAAGATCTCAATTTGAATGTTATGGACTATATACAATAACCATATGCTAATAGGAAACTAGTCCTGGCATGATGGAGGACAATGAAACTTAGGCTAAGCTGATTAATTAAATGTTTTCCTAAGTCTAAATGAGGAAAATAACTGTTGATGTGTTATAATCTTCAGTTGACTTTATTGAGTAATTTTTCTAAAGTTAAAGTGAAAAATAATTTAAGTTGTGGTCTTTTAATCTTGACCATTGATCTCATCATGAGGGTGAGGGTTGATCTCAGCCCTCCAGCCTTTTGGAGGTTAGGGTTTTACTTGCTCAATGAAGAAAAAATGACCGACTGTGCTAAGGGGGCGCACAAGAGAAAGATAGATCGATTGCAGATGTGCAATTGAGAGTTTTTGCAGGACAATAGAGGAGAGTCTAGTAGGTGGATCGACTCATTTCTTCACCAAATCGCAGAGGCTAAGCTTCAAATCTTGCAAGGTTGA
Source organism: Picea engelmannii (assembly GCA_009831015.1). Lineage (NCBI taxonomy): Eukaryota > Viridiplantae > Streptophyta > Pinopsida > Pinales > Pinaceae > Picea > Picea engelmannii. The sequence continues at coordinate 175,634 of ML797265.1, read as the reverse complement.
TCCAGATTATTTTCGACACGAAATGAGAGGGGAGTTATAATAAAGAAATGTATTGAGATATATCATATATCCAATGATATAACAAAGATATATCATATATCCAATAATTTAACAGAGATATATCCGAGATAAAACCATAAACACAGAGATACAGTAATACACCATTTCTATTAATGAGCGAAATGTACAAAACTATAGAAATACAGAGTGAAAGACTTGCTAGAATATTGGCAACTTATCTCTGAGAAGAGATGTGACGACTAATCGCATTCGTAAGAAGATGATCATTACAATGAGCCTCTAAAGGCCTTTTTAACATAAGGAAAATCCAAAACCCTTACCCCAAAAGATGAAAAGCCAAAAGGTTTGCGAGCCCCGATGGGGGTAGTTGATACATCAACTTCCTGGGGGCGTAACTTCTGCATACGATTTCCATTTGGGGCACTTGATACATTGTTGGAAAGGTCTAGCAGAGAAGAACACATTTTGATTGGCCTAGACCAATACAAAGTGCGATCGTCTAGGCCCAAAATCCCAAAAAACATCGTTTAGGGCCTCAAAATGGCCCCGAAAGTTTGGGACCCGAAAAACTATCAAAAACTACCGAGGTGGAAAACTCTATTTTGAGCCAGTGAAATAGGTGGGTGGCCATTGATATCCACCTAGATCAAGGGTCGTACAAAGTGATGCAGGGGTGACGCAGGAGGGTCATACATTCATGTAGAGGCTCGCTTTCTAGTTGTTGTTTCGTTCTGGTTCTGATTTGGAGGGTCTAGAGAGGTTGTATGATTTTGTTGGAGAGGGTTTTGCTAAAGATTATTCAGTTGTTGGGAGAGGCTGATTTACTTTGTAAGAAATCTCTATATTTTCCTACTCAGAAATAATAAAACCTTAGATCTCTTGCAACGGTTTTCCCATCTTGGGTTTTTCTGGGGACTATTGTCCAAAAATAAGTGTGTACATTTTGATGTGATTGTTGTCTAATTTTACTTTTAGTTCCTGGTTATTTATTTTTGTTGTGTATTTAAATTATTGTGAAGAAAAACCCCGAATAATCAGTTAAAATTAATTTGATTGGTTTAAAGTGTACTGGGTTTTATAAATTTCACATGGTATATGAGCAGGACTGTTAAAGAGGCATTATCACAAGTGGGTTTTCAATATCTAAAATAAATTTGATGTTTCAGGTACAGATCTAGGGAAATTGTCATATTCCCTTGCACTTAGGGTTTCTGCGCTAGGGTTTCAACATAAAAGTGAAGTAGAGGTAGGGTTTGAGTTGTGAGGGTTTGAACATAACACTTTCAAAAAATGGCCATGAGTTTGAGGGTGTAAGAAAGGTTACAAGGAGCTCAAAATTACCCCACCTGGAAAGAAAGGATGACAACGATATTAGAATTCAATGATGTGTTAGAGCATGTCAGTGACAAGGAAACAACTCCCATAGGTGTAGTAGAATTGGTCATCTGGAAGAAAGGTGAGGATAAAGCAAAGAGCCTGATTCTTGATGGGATAAAGGACCATGTGGTTCCACATCTCTCAGGAAAAGTAGAGGCAAAAGATATGTGGAAATCCCTAAGTGACCTCTACCAAAACAAAAATGAAACAAAGTGATGGCTCTGTGCAAGCAATTGTGTGAAACCAAGATGGCCAAAGGCGAGGGTGTGATTTTCTATCTTACCATAATAACTCAAATAAGAGATGATATTGCAGTAGTGAGGGAAAAGACTGAAGACCATGAGTTGGTGTATATTGCACTAGATGGTTTCACTAAGTCATGGGACGTTTTTGTTTATGGTGTGGTAGCTCAGGAGAAGCTCCCTGATTGGTAGTGGTTGTGGGATGATTTTGTGTAGGGAGAGATTAGAATTGGTCAAGCATGACCATCATCTTCAACTCATGTAGTGGATGAGTTGTCACAAGACATGACACTTTGCATCACAATGTCCAGAGAGGAGGAAGAAGAATAAGCCACAAATGGTAGCTTCAATAGTAGTGGATGAGTTTTCCAAGTCATTTGAGGAGGATTTTTGCTTCATATCATGTATGTTTAGTGCAGTTGTTTCATACACATGGTTTGTAGACAGTGGTACATATTGTCATATGACA
>ML797265.1:110153-134189 GCA_009831015.1 Picea engelmannii | reverse complement strand
TTAGAAATCATAAAACATGATGAATTATACTTGATTCAATCATTAAACATGAATTACACGTACCTTATGGCGATCATACCATTTTATCATGAAATTCTTCAAAAATCTCCTTTAAAGTATGAAAAACACATATGTACATGTGGCAAAAGTGTATAATAACCGTCATGAAAGTGATCATATCTCGGGCCCAACAATCCACTAGTACCATGATGACAATATTTCCTTCAAATTTGGGTAAACCTATAATAAAATCCATTGAAACTTCTTCACAACGTTGACATGGTACTGATAATGGTTGTAGGAGACCCGATATCTCGATTTTCTCTCCCTTATTCTATTGGCAGACCACACATTCAGACACAAACTTTTGAACTTCAATTTTAAGACCTTCCTAGAAAAAATCCTTTTTGATCCTGCAGTAAGTTTCCAAGAACCCCGAATGTCCTCCTATAGGAGAAGTGTGGAATTCCATAAGGACCTTCTTTTTGAGTTGGGAATTCTTACATAAATATAGGTGATCACGATACCATAGCAAATCAATCTTCCATACAAATTTATCCAATGCACTGGGGTCCTCTTGTAGTTGTTGAATGATCCTATGTACCTCTTGATCTTGCTTCCATTCTATCATTGCTTCTTCTACCTAATCCAATTACATAATAGATATAACACATAATGAACCTTTTGTTTCTTATTCTTTCCTTGAAAGTGCATCTGTCACAATGTTATGCTTTCCTTTCTTGTAAATAATTTCAAAGTCATAACCTAACATATTTGTAACCCATTTCTATTTCTCTTATGAAGATAATCGTTGCTCCAAGAAGTACTTCAAACTATCATGATGCATTTTTACTTTGAAGTGTCTTCCTATTAGGTAAGGGTGACATTTCTTAACTACATGTAGCATGGCCAACATTTCTTTTTCATAAATGTGTTTGAGTACATTTTTTCATTTATGTTGGTCACTTTCAAAAACAAGGGACATGCCTTCTTATATTGAAACTGCACCAATCCCATGGCGTGAGGCATCACAGTCCATAATAAATGTTTTTTCTTCTGAAGTCAGGTATGGCTAGGACATTAGTTGTACACATAGCCTCCTTATTTTTTTCAAAATCTTTGGTTGCTTCTTGAGTCCAAGAAAATGCTTCCTTCTTTAATAACGATGTTAGAAGTACCACTATTTGATCGTAGTTCTTTACAAACTTCTGGTAATAGCCTGTCAATCCTAAGAATCCTCTAATTTTCTTCAAGGTTTTGGGAATTGGCCATTCCATCATAGATTTAGTTTTGTTAGGGTTCACTTTTACACCTTCACGAGATACAATATGACCCAAATATTCCACTTCTTAAACCCCCAAATGCACACTTGGAAGTATTTGGATAAAGTTGTTGCTCTTCCAAAAGTTGTAATACTCTATAAACATGGTGTACACGCTCTTCCCAATATTTTTTGTAGACCAGTATGTCATAAAAAAATAATAACACAAATTTTCTAAGGAGGGATTTGAAAATAGAATTCATCAAGCTTTGAAATGTTGAAGGTGCATTAGTAAATCCAAATTTCATAACCAAAAACTCAAAATGACCTTCATGTGTTGTAAAGGCTCTTTTGGGAATGTCTTCTTGACTCATTGTGATTTGATGATATCTCGAATGAAGATCCAACTTAGTAAAGAAATTTTCTCCATGCAATTCATCTTATAGTTCATCAATGACAGGAATATGAAACTCATATTTGTTGGTTATTTTATTGAGTTTTCTATAATTTGGACACATACGCCATGAACCATCCTTCTTCATAACCATCATTATTGGTGAAGAGAAAGAACTTTGGCTAGGTTGAATGATTCCAACCTCTAGAATTTCTTGGATCATATGCTCAATCTCACTCTTCTATGCATATGGATACTTGTAAGGCCTAATGTTATGTGGTACACTTCTAGGTTGCAAATGAATAACATGATCATGATCTCGAGTAGGTGGAAGACCCTTAGGTATCTCTGCAAATACCTTGGAATGGTTGTTGATAAATATTTAGAGACCCATTGGAGCAGAGGATATAGATGTTTGAACATCTAGTGAGCATTGTTATCATGAAAATTGTAGGTTGGGAAAAGCCCAACCCAATCCACTAGATGGTGATAATGGTGGGAGAGTTTACCCACTGTCACCTCAGATAAACCCTCCCTCACTTCTTTGAAGGAAGAATCTGACACAAGGCCGAGTCCCCATTGACCCTAGGGGGAATGTGAGATGGAAAGTGATACTTATGAAGAGATGCCCCTATAGGTCATGTTGTTAAGTGGAGAGTGGCTTGGCAATGAGCTTCAGAGGTGGTTTATGGTTTCCAAGTGTTTGAGTGCCTGTGAAACATGGTTGTACCTACCCAAGACACAAGAAAAGACAAGATACAAGCTAAACAATCCAATGGACAAGCAAGTTAAGATTGATGTCCCTATTTGCAACAGTAAACATAAATATATATATCAACAAGTAAAACAACTAACTACTACAAATTTAACCATAAAAATTGCCAAATAATTATTCGACAATGAAGTACTAAAACAATAGATAACTTTCCAATACTTAATCATGAACTTTGACGGTAAATTATGGCTTCCAAATTAAGTTATCAACAAAGTGTTAGGGAATCCTTATGGTTGTATCAAATTATTGATACAACAACAATTTCCAACCATAAAAATCAACAAGTAAACCATAAAAAAGATAGTCCATAACCAATAGAACAATAATCTAGGTTTAGAAGTCAATTTCCATGGTTGAAAAGTGAGTAAAATATGAATGAAAGTGAATTTTTCTGAAGCCCTAATGGTTGTAGCTTTAAATTTATTGCAGAAATGAAATCTTTTGCTAAAATAGGACGCCCTTAGGGCACAAGAAATCTTATAACACGTAGAAAAGATTCCAACTTAAACAATTTCGATATCTTGTAATTCTATGTATCCCAATGCAATGATTTTATTTTTCCTATGCAATAGATTAGTGCCTTTAACTATTGGGTTATGGAGTCTTTAAAAATTAAATAGCTAGTTGTGTTACCTCCTTGGGTGTGTAAGCCCTTTTACTTCCCAAGGCGAGCAAGACTAGCTAAGGAAAACCCTAGGAGGGTGTAAACCCTTTTACTCCTCCTAGTATTCTGTTATGCAAAAAATTATTCCAAGACAAATATGATGGGCTTAGTGGGGTTGTATGCACTATACTCCCCAAAGGATTATGAAATTAACCTTGTGACCAAGAAAATAAGCGATAACATGAAATATTCCTTACCTAGTCCAAGCATTAACAAGAGAAACTCCTTTTAGCCAAGAAAATCCACCATAAAATTAAGAAATGGCCTCCAAAAAATATGTTTCCTTACTTCTTCATCCAATAGAAAAAAGAAACCATAAAAAGAGATAGTAGCAAGAGAGATATACAAAATTTCCCAACTAGGGCACAAATTTCAACTAAGAATCCTCTCCAAGATGGGAGAGTTGTGTTGTCAAAATGAAATGAAATGATCTTTATTTATAGAAATCCTACTACAAGCGTTTTCCCACTTAACTTTTAGGGTAAACCATAAAGTAAGGGGACAACAAATCTTACTTTTCCCCTTTACAATATAAAATTCAAATTTAACCCTAAAATGCACATAAGAAACCCTAAAGAAGCATGACGTCACCCCTTTAGGGAAACATTTTGGCACCTTTACCAAATCGTTGAGCTTGGAGATGAAATGCTGGGCCTCCAAAGGCCTCCATCTCAAGTGATAGAGTCCTAAAGGTGCCCCTCTCCATCCAAATATTCCAAATTTCAAGCAACACCACCACCACCACAAGCCCTACCCCTAGGGTGATGTTAACCTCCTAGAAAATGACATTTTAGACTCAAGAGAAAATCGTTGGGATGGATAAAGGTTGGGTTATGTCATCCATGGTATCTCCTCAAGCCTCCAAAGGCTAGCATCATCATCTGATGTGCGGGCCATGGTATCCAACCTGCAGGCTTCAAGCCCCAAGGAAGCCTAAGCGAGGCTTGCTCTTCCAAATCTGTCCACCAACTAGGTCTTGCAAAGATAATAAATGCACCCTCCAAGGATCTCAATTAAAATGCATCATGATAAACAAATCAAATAAATAAAAGAGTCATCTATGCATGTACATCCAAACCACCTCATCAAAATAAACAAGTGCTCAAAGACCCTGTGAAATTTTCCACGTTTAGGAATGGGAGGATTGACAAGTGACCTATTGGGTGAATCATACCTCAAGTTTAGGAGTGTTTCCCAAGTTGACCCCTCTACCAAACATGTGGAAAAAGTGACATGGATGGGGGTAAGACTCTTGGGCATGGGGTTCATGAAATACAAGGGATTGTAGTATATCATTTATGGGTGTCTTTGTAGAGGGTGTGTTGCACCTTCATTTTCAATGCAACCATTTTCCAAGTTCGTTTATTTCCTTTTGTTCCTTTTTTATGTTTCCAAGTTGAAGCCAAGATGGGGCTTCTACCTAAGCATAAAAAATAATGCCCACCTTTACTCTATCTTGGTCACATAATGCTTCCCCAAGTTGAAGTCATGTGTCGGGCTTCTACCTAAGCATGAAAAATAGTGCCCACACATGCTCTACCTTGGTTGGAATTTCAAATTATTATTTTTCATGGGTCCCATTATTTTCTTACAAGATACATTTCATTGTCCCCGGGATCCCTAGGAGAGAATCTAAAAGGTTCATATTTGGATTTTATCTTTTTCTAGCTACAAGCCCCTGGGCCTTCAACCTCTTCTTCTCATGAAATGAGGGACAATCCCTTCTTGGGTCAATACACCCGAAAATACCAAAAGGTAAGGAGATGAGGGGATGAAGAGTGGAAAGTGACAAATATGGTCGGGAATGGCACGATAAATCATCAAGAGTACCTCCCAATAGAAAACCTATCCCTAAGGATGAGCCACTTACTAGTGCACAATGTCAACCACCAAAGTGAAACAAGGCAAAGAGCATAATTTCCAAGCAGACGTTACATAATCAAAAGCAATTTAAAATGAAACAAACTCAAATGCCTCAAATATTGAAATGACACTCACCATAATACTTGACTTGTACCTCATGGAGCAAGACCGAGTGTCTTCTGGAAGCCATCTGGTGTGGTGGATACCCTCATGATGAACCTGTAACTGTGGTCGTGAGGTGGGTCTCTATCTGTGCAAGTGGACATTGTTGGTCAAGCTATCTCTCGGTACTCCATGTCTACAACTTGAGGGCCTTGAGAAATCATCTCTTGAGTTATCCCTATAATTGGGGATAACATCTAGCTCCTACGTGGGGACATGTACTCGCCATGGAGTGCATGAGAACCACAACATCTCATGGTGGACATGTGCCTACACACACTGAAACAACAAACTTTTAAGTGTAGGATGGCTCACTCATCCTTTGTCCATATAAAGAAAATCAAAACTTAATAAATGAGAACTAATCTTAGAATTTATTTATTTTTGCATTTTTCATATATATGATGAAAAAGAAACAATAATGCAAGTAGAGAAAAATGAAAATAAAAAATGAAATGAAACTAAACTACCTTGACCAATCAATATGCAAATGCAAGAAATTAGGATGACCTACCTACTTACCTGGGGCCTTGGGGCCCTAAATATTGGGTGATAGGTGATGTCAAGTGAAGTCATACAACCAGTGCAACCACATGTCCATTATTTCATCAAGGTATCTCCCCCTATTCTTAATCGTTTAATACTGCAAAGATAAGTTGAGCACATAATAATCATGAACATAAATAGACATATAATCAATCATGAAATGAAAGAAATGGAGATGGGTGGGAGGGAGGAAATATTGCTATAAAGAGTAACCACAATCCTGATCATCCATGAAATCATGCCTGAAAGAATAGCCACAAGATTGATGAATCCATCTCTGAAGAGGGCTACCATATGTAGACGACGGCTTGTCTTCATCCCCATTAGCATGATCAATTCTTTCTGAAGATTGAGGAGACATGAGAGATCCCAAGAAATCCTGATGATTCCTTAGAGAAGAAGAAAAGAGGTAAGGGACCATCTCATGTTTGGAGAAATAAATACGTTGCCTCTTCATTCAAAAATCATTATAAAAAGCATCAAGATGAAAATGTTTTCGCTTTGTAGGGTGAGATTTTGACTGCTCAAGGTTGGTCACAACCTGGTATCCATCAAGATTTGAGCATCAAGGTGGTTGGAAATATTCATGAGTATGCTATGACGAGTCATCCAAGAACAAATATGTGATCATATCATTAGCAGGATGCCAATCATCTAAATCATATGTGCATAAATACTAATCCTATGAAGACGACAACTCAACCCCTTTTGTTTGAGAACTACCTTCAACATTGTAAATGGGATCTTTATCAAAAGTGAAACAAACCACATCCCATCTACGCCTCCCAACATGTATGAAATCATCAATGTGTTGATCAACCACATTAGAGAGGTCCTCGACGAGATCATCTTCAAGCACTTCTTTTGCAAGTGGTAGGTGATATTATTCTTCAACTTCACACTCTTTGGTTGTTGTCTCGTCATCCACCAAAAAACCTTCTTTGTAAAGGGAATCTTAGAGCTCTTGGAGGGTAGTATGCAAATCTTGAGTAGCTAGCCCCTAATAGTTGAGAAATTCTTCAACAATCTTTGTAGAAGACTGGATACTTTTTGGATCACACGAGTCTGCAAGCCACTTAATTTGACTCGAGTCCAAAGAAGATACAAAAATTTTCATTAGTACATCCTCAGGAATTACATTTATACTTGAAGCATACCTCATATAGTTCACAACATGGGTGACTGCTAGAGTTGGGTCACCATCGAATTTGGGGAAATTTTTCCTCCACCCTGCAGGGAAGAGGTTCGAGTATCTGGGGATATTTTGAACATCGAGAGAAGCGTATACCTTGTGGAAGGCCCATGGTAAATCTCATGATTCCATAGTTCCATTATCCAGGATTTCACTTCAATGGAGTCTTTAGATGACCTTAATGTTCATAAAAAATGGAGGGACGGGAAATAGAAATTTCCACAAGTGGAGTCGCCAGATGAGCTCCAAGAAGAGATTGTCAAAGGTGGAAGGGGAATGTCCTTCAAGTGGAGTTGTCGGGAAAGCTAGGGGTAAAGGCTTTGGGATGGTAGCTTGCCAAAGTGTCATTAGGGCATGAAAGAGGATTCAAAATCCTCCCCGGCAACGACGCCAAAATGTTATCTCGCAAAATGTAGGTTGGGAAAAGCCCGACATAATCCAATGGATGGAGATAACGGTGGGATATTTTACACATTTTCACCTTAGATAAACCCTCCCTCACTTACGTGAAGGAAGAATCTGACACAAGGGGGAGTCTCGGGTGACCCTAGGGGGAATGTGAGATGGAAATTGATACTTATGAAGATATTCCCCTATAGATCAGATTGTTAAGTGGAGAGTGTCTTGACAACGAGATTCATAGGTGGCTTATGGTTTCTAAGTGTTTGAGTACCCGTGGAATATGGTTGTACCTTCCCAAGAAACAAGAAAAGATAAGATACAAGATAAACAATCCAATGAACAAGCAATTTAAGATTGTTGTCCTTATTTGCAAGATTCAACAGAAATATATATATCAGCAAGTGTGGTGGATACCCTCATAATGAACCTGGAACTGTGGTGGTGAGGTGGGTCTTTGTCTGTGCAAGTGGAATTTGCTGGTCAAGTTGTCTCTCGGTACTCCATGTCTTCAACCTAAGGGCCTCGAGACATAATCTCCTTAGTTATACCTAGAATTAGGGATAACAAGCACACCATGGTGTCCCTTTTTGGGTAATTGGTTCATGTTATTAGAGCTTATCACCTTAGAGGGTTTCCCTTGGATACCTCTAAGCTCAATTTCCTTGCTTTGTGAGGAAAATCTCATGAAAAGATCTTGAAAATTAAGGGCCATTGTCCCCAATGATTGTAATAATTGAATCCCTAATACAACATCCCCACCCTCCATTTGCATGGAAATCATGAGACTATCCAATAAATACTCCCCCATATTGAGCTTAATACTATGGTACTTCCCACAACAAATTTATGGTACCTCCATCTACAATCATTACTTGAAACTCTGGTGTTGGAAATACAAAGCAATATAGATCTTTTGCTATTTTGTAATTGATGAAGTTATGGGTACTACAAGAATCAATCAACATTGTTACCTTTTTATTTCTGATGTATCCTTGTATCTTGAGGGTTTATGGAGTACTAATTTTGGGCAATGCATGACAATATATCGTTCGAGTAGTCTCTTCTAGATCTATATCTTGTGATGGTTCCAATTGTCGATATCCTTCCTCTTCACAGTCTATGTAGAATAATTTATTCTCACCACATTTATGCCCCTTATTGTAGTTGTTGTGACAATTGAAACATAATACCTTTTCTCTTCTTTCATCCATTTGTTGAGGTGTCAACCTTGTCAGTTTAATGAGGTTAGGAGAGGGAGCATTGTGCTCTCTATAGTTGTTAGTTGCCACCCTTCTTGTAGCTATATTTTTGTTTTCTAATTTCCTTTCCATACTAAAAGCTTGCTCTATGGATTTAGGTTTGAAGAGATGCACCTCATGTTTAATGTTCTCCTTTAAAGTGTCAAAAAAGAGATCTAACAAATTATCCTCTGGAATGTTCTTTGCCCTAACACTGAGCTTTTAGAATTGTTGAATGTGCATTGTAATTGGATATTTTTGCCAAAGATTTATCAATTGACTAAATAATATATTACTCTTTGTATCCCCATAATGTGCTATCAATTACTTCGTAAAAATAAACCAAGAGATAATATAATCCTTTTTATTTCACAAAGCCATTGATACCAAACAAATTGATCATTTTCTAAATACAAGCATGAAATACTTACCTTCTGTAAGCTTGGCACTTGGTGTAGATCAAAGAATTGCTCCATCTAGAATATCCATGTTATAGGATCTTTACCATCAAACTTCCTCACACCGATATTCAGAATGAAGTAGTTCCTTAGTGGCACATTGAAACCTCGATGATGTGGATCTTGGAGTGATGACTGATTATGAAATCCAATGTATGTGATGTCCAATTGTGATAAAATACTCCCCACATGTGATTAACTCTCAATACCATTGTTCTCTTTATTTTCATGATTTCCTTGGATCTCCATATCCCTTTTATGGATCCTTCGTAAGAGAATGGTTTCTATGGATTTTTGCATTTCATTCCTGGTTTTTTGTATTTATACCTTATTTTCATCCATCTTCTTTTTCATCTCTTGAATTTTCTATGTGTGTTTACCAACTTATCACTTGTTATTGACCTAGCATTCAAACCATTAAGTTGGTCCTCCAACATGGATAGCTTGTTATGTATCTCCTCATTTTCTTCATGAGTTATAAATGAGATTTTTGGAGGTTTACTTGGTGTTGAAATCTTTTTTGGAGCCATGTGGGATAACAATAATGATACTCTGATATTTTATCTTTATCAGTATTTTTGAATCGCCAAAAATAGATCTTCCAATAAAATGTTATGCCAATTGTAAGCTATGTAATTTTCAAACTCTAGTTTTGAGGATTGTCTGGATGGTTGACCTTTGTCTTGATATATCTCGGAAATTTGAATCCTTCTTAATCTAAAATTATAGCTTGTACTACTCTGATATGATTTCTCAAACTCTCGAAAATTCAATAGTTTGTACCTTTACTGATAACAAGTTATAGGAAAATTACCAAAATGACTTGTTTAAGACTAATTTTAGGATTAGTAAACAAGCACAACTTCCATGAGATATATCTCATAAATTATAATGATTCAAAATATGAAAAAATTTCCACCTGTAATTTTCTATGTCTTCTCAAGATTTTGAAAATTTCAAAGTTTGAGATCAAGGGTATAATTATAATGAAAGGGTACAATAAAGGGTTGTAGCCTACATACAAATATAACACTAGAAATGTAATAATTCAATATATAGGGCTTGATAAGGGGTTTTATACTTAACATGGGGGTTTGTCCAGGGTTCAACGAAGATTATCCCCCTATTTGATTTAAATCTATTTATTTTGTTTTTTGTGAGGTTTATAGTCACTTGACTGACATTCAAGTGCCTCCTTCCTAGTTCAATGACTAAATTGTGTATGTGCATGTGGGGGAAAATGTTGCCCGAGAGGGTTTTGGTGGAGTGGTCATGCAGGCAAGTCAATTTAGAGGTATTGGAGTTACTAGCTAATGAGGATGATCACACCTTTTATCTTGTATAATACTCATACATTTGGATAGAATGACAAGGATGACTAAACATCATATTTATTCAAGCCACACCATCATATATAAGAGGTAATATTATCATTATATTTTGTCATATTTATTGCATGTGTAATTTATTGTAATATTTTGGTTAAATTGTCTAATTATTGTTGTCTACTATTTGTAGATGTTGGTGTGTATCTTAGGGAGGTGCCTCCCCAACATGATAAGGAGATGGATGAGGTTGATGAGCCACATCAATTGACATATTAGACATGTTCGCTAATGGATCACCACATAGTGGTCCCTATATGAGCTAGGGAGATTGTGTGGGACCCTAATATTTCATTTGTATTGGTGAGCCTTCCCTATGTTATGACATTATTGATGCGTCATGTTGTCGACACCGTCATCCTACCTGAGAAGTTGAGGGATTTCCATTGGTATTCTTCTTTGGATTCACATACTTCAAATTCATCTACTGAGGTCGGTGATCCTCCACCACCTCCTCCTTTTCTATTTCCACCACCACCATGATCATATCTACCACCATATCCTCCATGAGTAGACCCCACCACCATGTCCTCTATGAGTAGGTCAACCACGATGTCCTTCATGAGCAGACCGACCACCATCTCCTTCTCCAACACCGAACTAATATCCATCTCCTTCCCCCATGAAAAACCAACCACCATCTCCTCTAGTCGTTGATCAACCATTGTCTCATCTAGCAACTGACCAAACACCATCTCCTTCAGAATAAGACTAGCCAGAAACTCCTCCAATGGAAGATCGTCTGCCATCTCCTTATTAGGTGCTACTTTCTACATTATTATATGGCAGTGAAAATAGTGCCTTTGGATCCAGTGGAAAAGGTATTGATGCCTCTGGTTGTAATGGCACATGTATTGATGTGATTTAGTGGCAGAGGTACTAATGCCTCTTAATCTAGTGGTAGACCTAGCTTATAACAGTTTTTGACATGTATATATTTGATTGATGCGTTGTATATTTTACATGTATATATGACATATATATTAATTTTGATATTATGATTCATATATATTATGTCTTTTCATATCATGTTGAAATTGATGTTGTTTTATTTATAAATGTATCATGTGTATGTTAATGATTGATATTTATAATGATTTCTCTAATTTCAAATAAAATTTGAGATGTATCGCTCAGTTAAATTTGAGATGCCATATTTGACACGCACACACACGTGTGCACACATATCGGTTATGATATATTGTTCATATATATTATGTAATTTTCATATCATGTTGACATTGTTGTTGTTTGTTTTATGAAATGTATTGTGTATGTTAATGATTAAGATCATTAATAAGGGTGGCAGGTGTGGGGGGAATTTTTCTTGATCTTGGAGGAAATCAATAAAACACCTTGGAATAGGGTTTGGGTAGAGCATCAAATAATCAAGTGGAGGCATTGAATTTATTCCAGGGGCTGAGGCTTCTTGATGCAAGTTATAATAGAAACTTGATTGTTGTTAGGGATTTGGAATTAATCATCAAATTGATGCAGGAAGCCTCCTCTCCAAGTGATGGAAAACTCACAAGAATTGTTAAGAGAATATGAAAGGAGTTAGTAGGTATGAAAGCATTGAATATTATTACATCCTAAGGGAGTTCAATAAAAATATCAACCACCTACCCAACATTGTTTCTTAGTTGGATTATAGCACCTTTAGAACAAAATTTAGGGTGTCAACCTCCCCCATCCCTTAACCTTCAATCCATAGTTGTGCATGAGAGATAAATGGCACATTAAATGGTAATGTTGACTTAACCTTGAAACACAATATCCAAGGTGCATAACCTTCATGGTACCCTCACACACTTAAAATTTAATGTGGGAGTAGGTTAATCCATTGCACTCAAATTTGGGTTTTACTGTAGGTGGGATAATGGATTCAACTTCAAGTATGAAAATTGGTGAGTCTTTATGGATTCTCTCTCTATTCCATTCTCGTTTGAATTGGGGATTTTCCTCTAGTCTTGAGATGGGTTATAGTTCACTCTTGAGGGATGTTGGTTCACTTAGTCATGTTTGGTAGCTTAATGCTTCTAGTGTGGGTTGCTTCCTCTTCTAGTGGCTTGAAATTGTAACTCATTTTTTATTCCTTTCGAAGCGATTGGTGCACTTCTGTTACTGCATTGAAAATCAAAAGGTTAGTGGAACATGTTTTGAAATTGATAGTATTTTGTTATGTTGTTGTTTGAGGGAAGGTTGGAAAAGGGATTGGTTAATGGTTATGGTAGTCAGTTAGTGGTGGGAAATGGTAAGGGGATTTTGCAGGTGTTGTGTAGTGCCTTCAAAATGGTTCGTGGACATTTTGGGAGATACTCATTGTGTGAAACCACTGATATTCACATAACTTCAAGGAGACATAAATATTTATCACTAATAATAGAAATTTGATTTTCTCTATTACTAGGATGATGCATTTTTAGGAATAAAATAGAAATGACCAATATGTCGTCATCCTAAAAATGTTGCACATTTAAAAGAGTCAAATAGAATCCTTTTAAGTTGAGTGTGTTACTCTTTGACAAATGGTTGTGAGCCTGGTCACAAATATGATTTTAATTGCTTCAGTTTCCAAGCTATCTATTAGGTATCTGATGAAGGAGGTTAGGGAAGATGAAACTATCCAACATCAACAACAATATGTGGAAATGTTGGTTGTAGACTATAAATTTTAGTCCAACTATAGTTATGTATAAGAGATAAATGACATGGGCAACTTAACCTTGAAACATGGTGTCCAAGGTGCATAACCTTCATGGTACCCTCACACATTCAACGTTTAATGTGGGGGCAAGTTCATCAATTTCACTTCGATTTAGGGTTTAGTCTAGGTGGGATAATGGATTTAGCTTCAGGAATACAAATTGAGGAGCCTCTATGGATTCTTTCTTCATGGTTCCTTGCTCTATCTATCCTGGTTTGAATTGGGGCTTTTCCTCCGGTCTTGAGATGGGTTCTAGTTCACTCTCGAGGGATGTCGGTTCCATCAATCATGTTTGGTGTCTTAGTGGTTATAGTGTGGTTCGGTTCATGGTATAGCGGCCTAAACTTGTAGCTCATTTTCTATTCCTCCTGAAGCCATTGGTGCACCTCCCTCATTGCACTAAAAATAAAAATGGTCGGTGTAACAAATTTTGAAATTGACGGTCTTTTGCTCTATTTTCAATTGTCCAAGGGAATGCTCGGAAAGGGACTGGTTAATGGTTACTGTAGTTTTTTAGTGGTGGGAAGTTGTAAGGGGATTTTGCCAGTATTATGTACATCCTTCAAAATGGATCATGGGTATTTTGGGAGATGCCCATTGTGTGAAACCATTGATATTCACAAGACTTTAAGGATATATGAATATTTTACAATTGATAACAAGAATTTTGATTTCTCTATTATTGGTAGGATGCATTTTCAGGAAGAAAGTAAAAAAAATCAATATGCCTTCATCCTAAAAACATTGCACATTCAAAAGAGGTAAATAGAAGCACTTCAAGCTAAGTGTGTTTCTCTTTAACAGATGGTTGTGAGCTTGGTAAAAAATCTGACTTTAGTTGCTTCAAATGCCAGGTTGTCTATCTGAACTGTAGTGGATGAGGTTAATGTAGATGAAATTGTTCAACAACATCAGGAAAATGCACAAATGTTGGTTGTAGACTAGAACTTTTATTCCAATACATAGAACTAGGAGGAAGCTTACAACCATCATGATTTTATCCAATACTAATGTTTAATGTTTTGCAATTTTTTTCTTAATTTTAGGCATTTGTTTATAGAATTTATACTAGTAGTATCTTTTAAAAATCCTATGTGAAGGATTGTTCATTTTCTTTAGATAATAAGCTCCAAATCTTAGACAAGTTTTAGGATATATTTTTGGACAACCTTCTTATTTTTTCATTATTATTCTAACCAATGTGACTACCACAACTTCCTCATGCAAAATATATCAGTTCTTGTTTTTTAAAAATGATTAACATCATTAATGATCTCTCTATTTTTAAATCAAATTTGAGATGTGTCACTCATTTAAATTAGAGATGCATATAATGTTTAACTCTAATTATAATCATTTAATGTAATTTTTTTGCCATAATTTGATCTAAAATGGATCCAAATAACTGAATGGTTATAAGACTTAGTAGCTACACATGTAATTCAATAATCAATGAAGGTTAGATAAACTATTAAAGACAATGAAAATGTAAAAGTAAATAAGACAAAAAAAACAATAATTAAATAAAATACAAAATGAAAACATGAGATAAAAGACTAAGGAATGGGAAATGAAAGGTCAAGCCCATTAACGTTCCCATTACCATAGTTCTGCATGTTTCTTCTTATAATTTCACTCTCAAAGAATCTTTTGGGATAGAAGGAGAGAATGCAAAAGAGAAGGAGCTATGTGAATTTTTAAATGACCATAGAGACATGAACTGCATTGTAACCAGAGATTGTTGAAATGAAAACTGAGCAACCATTCAAAGTTGGTTTTCTCGTTTGGGTTTCTAGGGTGTGTTTGATTTTACTATTATGTACAAGTCTGTGTTAAGTTTGTATGTGAGTGTAATGGCTACTTTGTATTTAAATTGTATCATGTTTTTTTTTAATGGCATGAGAATCCATTCTGAACTGTATTCCTTTCAATTTCATCATGGTTTCAAGATCCAAGAACAAATAAAGAACACCTACAAATCTGTATGACCCACCATACATTTTTCTTCAAGGTTGAAGATCCATGGTTGTTATCAATTGATAATATTTGGAAAGCTTGTACTCATAAATTTGTTTTTCCTTTGTCTGGTGTGAATAACAACAACTCTGAATTACCCACTACTCCTTTTAATATGAAAACTAAGATCAAGGGTTGTCAATAGATGGTTGTTGCAATTTAATAGATGAGTTTCTAAATTGAATAACAAAGAACAACATAAATTTAGTCTTGAGATTGTTATCGCACAATTTGTACTTTGATAGAAGGAAAGGTTAAAGGAGAGAAAATTGGCGTAGATGGAGACTAATCCTACCACTGTCACCTCAATAGGGTGTCTCTTTCTATTTAGGGTGGTAGGCCCAGGGGAGACGTCCCCAGTGACCTGGGGGTTTGAGAAGGAAATGCCAAAATGGCGAGATAAGGATCCCCTCTCACAAGTAACCACCGGTTAGAAAGTCTTGGTTTTATAACCAATGAAATGATAATGTATCAAAGTGTACCTGCCCGGAACAAAGGAACAAAAAACTATATATATTTGCAAGTACACTTGTTGGTTAGCACTTCATAAAACCATAGACTTTCTCGATAAAAGCAATTTGTTGAATATGATGAAGTAAACAGAAAATTATAAAAACAATATTTATAGGGAAATACTTCACATTAAATGCCTTGGAATAGCTTCAAAATGACTAGGAATCATTAACCATTAAAATCATAATACTAGCATTTAATAGAAGCAAATAAGACAATGTATAAATCAACCTTTTAAATTGCTTTTATGAGCTTTTAATGCTGCATTTAATGGTTGTAGAAAATTTTAGTAACAACAAGAATATTGTTAGTAGGTTAGGCTATCCTAGGGTTAGAAATGGTTAGTAGGATGCTCAAAGAATAGGTTTTGATAGTTGTTTTGATCAATTACTCAAAAGAGGACTTAGACTAGTGATTTTAGGGAAGATGGAGTCGATAATGTTGCAGAAAATGTTGAAGAAAAATGATAATAGGAGATTTAAAGACAAGAGAGATTGATTGATTGGAGTGTTGGTAACCCAAGGATCCAATTATCAAACCCTAAGGGGAAACTAGCCACTAAGGTGTAGGTAACCCTAGGCCTTATTAGATTTCCTCCTTCTTTAACTCAATGATGAAGAAAAATTGACTAAGATGAARAAAAATTGACTAAGATGAAGCAAGAAAGACTAGGGTGTTGCAATGGCAAGGCCCTAGCAAATGCTTCAAGAAAAATGGCCTTTTGACAAGATCTAGTAGGTGAAGGCTTTTAAAGCTAGGACAATAACATGTGCTAGTCTTCCTAGGGTTTAATCAAGCAATTTCATAATATTGAATGTAAATGCAAGATAAATAAAACTATAACCATTCAATTAAGAAGAATTGCAGAAATATCACTTACATTTATCAAGAATAATCGAGAAAATCCCTAGTTGAACACATCCACCAAGAAGCTTTTCAAAATAATCCAAATTTAGCCTTCCTCAACAAGTGTGCCTAAAATTTCAGCCAAGAAACCCTAAGGAGGGTTCAAATTTCAGTCCTCACAAGTGTGAGTGAAAGATGATGAATAACAAGAGTGATTTTCCCCTTATTTATACAGTACTAATGACCAGAATTAGGTGAAAAAGGTCGACATGGCCAGTTACAAATAATATCCAGTTTTTACATTAAATGTCATAATTAAACCCTAAAAAAAGTTGTTAATGTGACGTCATACCCTTTTAGGATGATGTTAGGCCCTTTTTGGGCAACATTGGCCTCCTAGAGAAAAACGTCAGGCCTCCTTGGGCCTCAGGAACCTGCCATATGTGCCACTTGACACACAACTGCCTCCAAAATATCCTAAAACACTGGATGATGTCATGGGTAACCTGGGTGACGTCATGGGCCATCCAACGCCTATATCATGGTGGAAAGGGCACAACCCCCCTGGGTCCATGCCTTCTAGGATGCCCCTGGTGAAACGTCCCCCTCTCTCTCTGAAGCAATCCTTTGATCTGTCTCTGCCCTTTGCTGGGGTCTCAACATCCATCTAGTGGGCTTGTAGCCCCATGGAGGTCCGAACTAATCATCTCCCCATGTGTACCTATCCATTGGGTGTGGCCCTGCAACATCAACAAATATGCCCTCCATGGGCTCATAAGTCACACAGATCATAGCAATGTCAATCACATCTAATCATCAAGTTATTAAACATGTGCATGAAATCCCTTTTAATCGGACAAGTGCTCAAAGACATTATGCTAATCTGCAAGCCAAGTTTGGAGGGGACTTCAGGACATCCTATTGGGATAATGCCCATTGGATGTGGGATGTTCTTGGGAGAAGTCAAATCTAGGCCATGTGAGTGGGTGAGCTGGTAAGGGATGTCTGGGAAATGGGTGCAGTGATAGCAGGGAAAAGTATGGCTTTCTAGTGGGTTCCCTTGAAGAGGGTGAGTTGCACCTTATCATGGATGCAAATGTTTCCAAGCCCACTCATGCCTTGTATCTTTTATTCTTATTGTTTTTTCTTTCAAGAGGCTAGTTAGGGGACACTGCCCTGGCATGGTGACTAGTGGTGGAAATTTTACCCACAAGCATTTGACGGAAATGAGAAGGTTAGATCGTGATGAAACCCCCTTTCTTTTGGCTATGCCACCAAGAGCCACTACCCTGGCATGGTGACCAGTTGTGGTAGTGTCATACCGATACATTCCCATGGACCTAATAGGTTGACTCATGATGAGAGCCCCTATCCTCCAACTAGGTCTTGATTTATTATTTTTATGGGTCATGTTGCCTCCTTATACACACTTGGGTTATCGTAGAAGAAATCTTCAATCCACTTAGTGTGTCCTCGGGGGAAAGTCTCGAGTCAAGGTGTTGTCACCTAATCCTCAACTCCTTTGTCTAGGCCAACACCTAGCGAAGCCAAGGGGGGTAGTCCCTAACAAAAATACTAAGGCTCTTTAAACTATTTAAGGCCAAAGAACTACTTCTAGGAGTTTATTGCAAAATAAAACATACGCATTCAACACTTATCAATCATCATTTGAGATACTCATGTAAATCATTTGTCCATAAAATATACATGCATAAACCAAGTAGGATACAAGTTCTGCAAGATATGATAAATTCGTTAGACAATCACACATGAATGAAATAAATTTCTCACATACATAAAGATAAATCCATAGTACTAGTGCCTTAAAAGTATCGTGGGCAGTTGTTGATTGCGTGTTTTTATTAAGGTAAATTAAAGGTAGATTAATGAGATAAATTTTATTTTGCACATAAAATAAAATGTTTGTCTAAACTATATTTGGCCCTTCAAAAAAATCCCTAAAGTGGAAGTTGAGTTTGCCGAATATCCAACAGGGAGGTCCCTCTGATTTTGCACACAATCTCAAGAGAATGTGGGAGATACGACATGGAGAACCTAGATCTCAAAGTTCTCACAAGATATCTTACATTGACTCTCTTACGTTTCCACTAAAGCAATGTTCTCTTAGGATTTCCCTAATTAAAATACTCCGTACAAACAATTTTGGTTTTTGATGAATCCCAGGATCGAGCTAGGCTCACAAGGGTTTAGAGCATACAATGGTAATTGTGAGGAAGGTTTATTTTAACTTTGCAAAAAAGGAAATAAACTCTGAAAATTTGCTTGAAACTGAAATAAAACTTTTCAAGAAACTTGAAACTGAAATTAAACTTTGCAAGATTTCATTATTGATAACAGAAAGTAAAATCTAAGCTAAGCATGCATAAAGATTGAAATTACTTTTAAGCTTAAGTGCATGCAAGATTTGAGTGTTGTGTGTGTTTAATTTCCTTATGCTTGTGTGTGTTTGTGAGATCATATAATAAGACTTGCAAGGAAATAAAGCAAAGACAAATGAAAAACACACCAATCCCCCTAATGGAGATGAAGAATTGGGCTCCAAGGGCCCATTTTTATTAATCCTATTACAACGAGAACTGAGTTATCTTTTCTCTTTTTTTTTAAAAACTTATAGACCCTTATAGACTGGATCAAACTAATGCAAACTATTACAAAAGGCTCTTTGAAGGTCCTAGTCTTCAAGGGTTCCAACTTGGGCTCAAATTTCTTCACTTTAGCCTTGATTTCGCTAGAGTTTCCCCTTTATTTTTGATGGACCTGCTAAAAACCAACAAAGAATGTGATTAGAATATGGTGAAAAACACTTTAAGAGACTAAAATAAAACTTGGAAAACTTGACCCAAAATTTTCTGAATTTTTCCTTAAGCAAAAAATGCAATTTTTGGAGACTTTTCGATGCTTTAAATGAACCTAAACTAAGCTCTTTTAGGAGTTTCTGTTTGATGTCCCAAAACAAAAAGCATACAATCACTAATTAGCTTGATCTACAATGCAAAATGAAGCAACTTTCTAGCTTAATATTTAGATGAAAACTTATAGAAAATTGCACCAATACTAGCTTAGATCTACTCTTTAAAATGGGAAAATACTAAAACTAGATCTAAGACTTTATGCATGCAACAATAGATGCTAAAATTTATCTTTCAAAACCATCTAATTGACATGCAAGCAAATAAAGAGGGAGGATGAAGAAAATTTATGATTTTCGGAGCCTTTGCTTGAGCGTGGAACTCTTTGAGCTATTGGGTTCCTTTGGTGTGAGGAAGAGGGAGGATGTCTTCTTTCCGAACTTCTTGGAAAAACACTAGATTCAAACTAGCTCCTTTTCTTCTCCAAGAAATGGATCTTGAATGCTACAAAGAACACTTGCAAATACCTGTAAACTTGGTGTTTCCGACACAAGAAACCTCAATTGCACATTAGTTTAAACAAAAACAAGATATGCAATGTAAAAATTCAAATATAGATAAACAAATGGATTAGAAAGTAAACAAGCTAAGGAATCCAATACATTAATATAAAAATATCCCATCATGTGTTGGTTATATCATCATCATATGACAATTCCCATGAGAGAATGCACTAGTGCATGAGGGGATGTGCAAGTGATGAGGGAGTGATGCATAGAGTAAAGGGGAGATGGAGTGAGGTGATGAGAGGTGGAGTGGAGTGATGTGAGGTGGAATGGAGTGAAACGAGAGTGAATAGGAGTGAGGTGGACTGTGAGTGGAGTGTGAGGACGATTTTCAACATAGGGATGTGCGTCATCTTTCCCTAATGTGCCACCTAGCAAGGGAGGGCCAAATCTAGCTTTGGGTTCATCTCCCTTGTACATATCACTAAACAAGTCGCCTTCCTCTCCAATGAAATTGCCCAAGCTCTGATTTGACTGAAAACTGAGGAAAAACATGTCCCCTACATGTTTCCTAACTTTTAGCATTTCTCCTAAAATTTAGGGAATTTAATTAAATGACCATTTTCTGTCTTTTTTTGAGATAAATACATTTTTGAGTGATTAAAATCACTTTTTTTCCTAGATAGGAGGGGAATATGGGTCTAAAGGGTGCTCTAGCTTAGAAAACGAGCACAAACATGGCATTTGACAATGATTGATGCCATATTTTTACAATTTATTGACTTTACATTAAAAAATTTCCATTTTGCGGGAAATTTATTATTCGACTAAAACATTAAAAAAAAACTATCGGGACCTAGCACAATTTGCATACGACTCAATAGAAATGAACTAGCATGAACTCATATACATTTAGACACTAGACATTGGTTATACCATGCCAAGGCCTAACCACCAACACATACTCCAACTTTGGAGTCAGTCTTGAGTGAAAAAACTTATAAATTATTAATCGCCCACTAAGGCAGGCAAAAAATAATTAAAAAGTGAAAAAAAACACTCTAGAGTACATGCTCGTGCCCAGGTCTTAGGTGGCCAATAGTCTTTTACAAATTTCATGCTCAAGTCATCTATTACAATGCCCTGGAGGGATGGAAATGCGGAAAAAGGTGGTATAAAATAGACTTGTTGAATCTATGAACACTGAAAAATGAGCATTTGACTGCTCAATCTTTGGCGGCTCATCTGCAAATCCAGGTAGTGCAATTTGGTGGATAACAGGTCCCTCTATTTCTTGCTAAGAATCCTTTTATTTCTTTCTTGGGGATCCCTGGGTGAAGCATCTCAAGGGTTCATTCTTTTGGCTTTTATCTTGTGCCAACTACTTTTACCCTCTGGGCCTTTAGCCCCTTCTTCCCACAAGGCAAGGTACAACACTTAGATATTTGGCCAACCCAATGCCCATACTAGTGTAATGGGATGGATGAGTGGGAGACAGATGAAAAGTGGTAAGTATGGTGTGAACGAATGATGACCTTTCATGAATCCCCCCAGTGACAATTCAAACCCTATGGGAACAAGCTTACTAGGGAATCCTGTCATTCTCCCCAGGTGTGGTCAAGTGGAAAGGCATAAGGTCCAAGCACACGTTAGAAGAAAAAATAATTAAATTCACATATCCAAAAGTTTTGAGGATAAGAGTGACACATACCATGATACCTGGACTCATTACCTCATGGAGAAAGACCCATTTGTGTTGCATGACCAGGCTGATGTGATGGATGTTGCTGCTACTGACAAAGTGGAGGTATTGAAGAAGAAAAGGATGGGCCCTCCAGGTCCATGATCAAGTCGATTTGGCTCTCGGTACTCCATGTATAGGACCTGTGGGGATCGAGACATAATCTCCTTAGTTATCCCTAATCTAGGGGATAACAGAGACCACTGGGGACAAAATCAGTGTATATACAACACATTCTTATGCCATGTGGTCATACACTCTGATTGAATGAGAACTGGAAGTCATACACAACATAGGTGTTTCACTAAGTTGCACACAATGATTCTAGGAGGTCTAGAGGTTTACACATAGGTCATATGGTCCATGTGTGGCTTATGAAGGCTACCTTTCATCTACTTGAGGTCATACACTTGGTGGTTGAGTGCATTCATGGACGTGTTGGGTTGTGTGTTGATTCATGAAGTTTGTTTGTTAAGAATTTAGAGAGACCATCGAGTTCTTAAATTGCTCTTTACTCCAATTGATTGGACATTAGGTGGAATTTTCTTATGGATATTATTTCTATGAAGCCATCACATGCATGCTTAAAGTAGTTGTGTTTAAGATTGAATCAGAGCTTGAACAAAAGTATACCAAGGAACCCTCAAAGTGAACCATCCCAAGCCAATTGAATGGGATTATATATTTATATGTACCTAGTTATGTTCAAGTTTGAGTTTAAGCACATGGAACTTGGAGGAATCTCTCTCTCTCTCTCTCTCTCTCTCTCTATATATATATATATATATATATATATATATATCATGACCCAGGTTCAACTCCTACAAGTGACATGTTGATCTCTTAACAAGTATGTTTCTTGAACCTTGTGCCTTGAAGATTATAGGGTTTACCCTGGGTACCATACTTGGGGGTTTTACCTAGACATGTGTGTGTGTGTGTGTGTGTGTGTGAGAGAGAGAGAGAGAGAGAGAGAGAGAGAGAGAGAGAGAGATTTACCTTATGTTAAAAGTTTGAGTGGAAGCTCGTTCTTTCTCGTTTCTAGAGCAATACATTGTATTTGATATTGGTTTGACATCTCATATGTTGGAGCACCTCTCTCCTTGTTAATTTGAGAACCTTGTATCTCCTTATTGTTGTAGTGTAAAGGATAAAGGGAATTTGGATTTGAATTTGTGAATGATAGTGCACATTGTATTCTTCTTGTCTAAATTGAACAATAGTCACAACTACTCCTTTTGTTTAATGAGAAGTAGAGTGTGGAAAATACAAAGTGCATCCCATGTAATGGGAAGCCCACGTTAAGGAGTCAATTGGTAATCGATTGAATTTTAACTGGGCAACATCGATATTTGGATACTACAATTTAGGAGCGAGTGCATATCAAATCCCCATTACCTTGTTGATGGCATTCTAATTGAGGCTAGGTTGAGCTCATGCAATACAAAGTTGTTTCCATTGACATCACTAATACATACTTGTTTTGGTTGTTCAACTCAAATAACTAATTGTTAAAAGACTCCCCTTTTACAAAGACAACCAAACCCCAAGAACTAGACTTTTAAACAATTCTAAGTTGGGATTGTAGTGAGCAAATAAATTTTCGTAGAGGATCCATGTTGGTGAAGTGAGTGGGATATAAGTCCCTCATTTGTGGATCATAAGGTATTACAGGAGTTGAATCCTTGACTAAGATGAAGTTGCCAAAACTTTTAAGAGAGCACAAACTCAACATGGTAAGTGAAGAGAGAAAGGTTGGAAGACCTGTAAGCCATCAATGTGTAGCTTCAACAAGAGAATAAGCACTTGAAGGAGAAGGTCCAAATGTTTGACTGATGGATAGAAAATATAGAAAAGAAACTCGAGACCTCTGCCAAACTGATGCCAATGCTAAAGAAGTGATTTGATGAATGCCATGTCTCCCTCATAATTGTGATGACAGTTTGGGACAAGAGTAGAGTGAAACTTATGCAATTGAGAGAGAAGGTGATCTAGAAGGATAATTGGTAGTACGACATGCTCACTCAAATTATGGCTCAACTACACCGAAAGTTGGTATAGAAGAAAGAACCATTGACAAAGCTACAAGAAACTGTCCAAGAGACCAAGGATTAAAATCCACCTCTCGTTGCCACTCTCGAGGACAACATCATGATCAAGACAACTCTTGTAAGCTCACCTTGCTTAGAATTTTCTCAAGAGCATTTTCGTGAATATGAAAAGCATACCAGGGGAATGGGTTCAAAAATGTTAAGGCATATGGGCTACGATGGAAAAAATATAGGAAAGTGAAGACAAGACATCCTAAGCCCCATTGTAGTTGTGTCGAGGGTCATGCATGAAGGCCCGAGCTTTGATGGTAGAGGGGAAAATCCCATGACCATGAACACCACTTTTGTGAAGGAAAAGGATAGGGTAGAGTTAGCTTGTTCATTAGAAGAAATAATAGCAGTGAAAGAAGAGGTAAACACACTCCCACTCCATCCTTCTTATGGAA
>ML797265.1:49558-72484 GCA_009831015.1 Picea engelmannii | reverse complement strand
GGGGATTTCTTCAAGGGTTGACATCAATGACAACCAACCTTAATCAATAGTTACCACTAATTCTTGATTGACTATGAGAGTATTTCCTTTATACTTGACTTGTTTATTTCTTACACTTGTTTGATAAAATTCCATTCACTCCTGTGTAGTATCTATCTATCACTCATTTTTTTTTCACCCCATCATTCCAGGTTGGTGATGGTTACAAGGACTATGATAAGTTATTGTCATTAAAAAAAATTGCAAGTTATTTCTTTGCTCTTCCTCCATAAGGAAACTTTCAAAATGGTTATGGAGGAGGAAGTTCAAAATTTAGAAAAACATGTTACAAAGGAGGAAGTGTTAGAGGTTCTTAAAGGTTTTACAAAAGATAAAAGTCTGGGCCCTGACGGGTGGACTGTTGAATTTTTCATACATTTCTTTGACCTGGTTGCAAAGGACTTGCTGGAAGCTGTGGAAGAATCACATATTAAAGGCGAGGTGAACAAGTCACTGAATTCGACCTTCATTGCTCTCATTCTGAAGGTTAATGGACCAACAACATTTGTCGATTTTCACCCGATTTCCTTATGCAATCTTTTCTATAAGATTATATCAAAGATTATCGCCAAGAGAATAAGAATGATATTGTCTCGTACTTTATCAGAGGAGTAGTTTGGCTTTCTAAGAGGAAGACAAATAATTGATTCTATTGTGACTGTTCAGGAGTGTCTCCACAGTATCAGAGAAAAAAGATTACAGGCTTTAATCCTCAAAATCGATTTAAAGAAAGAATACGATTACATTAGTTGGGATTATCTCAGGTTGGTTTTACTTCAAAGTGGTTTTGGGCTGCTGACGACCAACTGGATAATGGGATGTGTAACATTTGCATCCTTCGTGATTCTTATCAATGGTGAGCCTACAGACTTCTTCAACAATGGTAGAGGGCTTAGATAGGGATTTCCTCTGTCGCCCTTGCTTTGCATCCTTATTATGGAAGGTTTGAGCCTGGCCTTAAAAAGAAGCCAAGTGGAAGGAATCTTGACTGACATAAAGGTTTTCATATTAATTCGGATTCTACATCTACTATTTGTAGATGATATTCTCATAATGTCAAATGACTATATTTCCTAATGGAAGGAGATTAGGAGGGTACTGAACTCCTTTTGTAATGCTTTAGGTCTTCAGGTAAATCCACAAAAAACTACTTTTCTTCAGTTTGGTGTAAGCCAACTTGTTCTGGATTCTCTGAAAATAATCTTCCCTTATAACTATCACGATCTCTCTGAGGGGTTTAGATATATCAGTTTCTTAACATGTACAAATAGGAATATTGGAAATGGCTTGTAGAAAAATATGAAAATAAGATCAAGCACTGGTGCAATCGGTGGTTGTCCTTAGGGGGGTGACTGATTTTGATTAAACCCATCCTTCAGAGTCAGCCTGTCTACTGGTTGGCATTGATGAATTTTCCATCAACGATCCTCCAAAAAATTCACCAACTTATTTTTAGCTTCCTTTAGTCAGGTTGTCGAAAAAAGAAGAGTCTACATCTTTGCAATTGGCATTTTATAGCCAGACCAAATCACCTTGGGGGATGGGGGTTGCAAAACATGATCGGTTTCAGCAGAGCTATGGCGGTTATAAGTCTTTGGTGGGCTCTTATGAAGGAGGGTTTATGGCACCGGATGCTAAAATATAAGTATCTCCCATTTCTTTCAGTTGCTCACTGGTTTCGATCGGTAGATATATCAAAGGAAAAAGGCTCTCAGGCCTAGAATTACTTATTAAAATCCATTCATCTTCTTCTGCATTGGATTGTGTGGAGCCTAGGGAATGGACACTTAATATTGATTGGTAAAGATCACATATTGGGGATGGGGCAGTCGGCCTTACTGTCGGAGGATATAATCACAATGATTAATAGGAAATGAGTGTACTATTTATTCCAGGCTCAAGCTGAGGCACAAGTGGGAGGATTATTTCAAATTGGCTTACCAATGATGATATGGAATTGAACAAGCACCTTCATGTAGAATGACATGCCTATCATTGTGATCTCATAAACAATGGAGTTTTTCTGCAAGAGAAACCAAACTCATTAAAATGGATAGGGGGAGACTCGTTGGGATACATAACAATAAAGAATGTTTATTTGGAAACAAAAAATTTGAAATGGAATTATAAGATAGGTGGCTAGAGAAAGGCTATGTGGTCTTGGGATTGTCCTATGAAAATCAAGCTTTTAATTTCGTTGATGGTGGAGAATAAAATTCTCACATGGGAGATCCTACAAAGTAGAGGTTTTATAGGCCCAAGTATCTATATGTTGTGCATGAAGAATGAAGAATCAACTCAACACCTCTTTATGGAATGCACCTTTACGCTGGAAGTCTGGAGAAATCTAAGAAACTAAATAAAATACTCAGGTAATTGGGTAGGGAACAATCTAATGAAATGTTTTAAACAATGGATAGCTCAGAATTTTCGTTTTCAAACCCTCCCAACTTTAATTTGTTGGTCAATTTGGAGGGAATGGAATTATGTGATCTTTGAAGACATATATCCCTTGGTTTAGAAAGTGATACATTGATCTCTATTGAATATGAGGGAATACAAACATACTCCGAAAGTATCTGCTTGGAGGTCGGTGTTATCACAGTCAGTGGTGGGAGGCATGGTTGGCTGGTTTGATGGAACGACAATATCAACGGGTCTAAATAGTGGAGCAGGTGGAGTCATAAGGATCAATGAGAAATGCTGTTACAAATGGCCTCTCAACTGCGGTCTGGGTACCAATACCAGAGTGAAACTGCTTGGTGTATGGGCCTTGCTTTCTTTGGCATATCATCTTTTCATTCAGGAGCTTCATGCTATGGGAGACTCCAAGATTACCATTGATTGGCTGCAGGGAAAGGGGCGTCTTTAGGTTATCACTTTGGATTGTTGGAAGGATAGAATCATTGCATCAATCAATAATTTCCACAAAATATCTTTTGCACATGTGTATAGAAATGATAACAAAGAAACGAGTAGTCTATCAAAGCAGGCACTCAACAGGGATCCTGGGAAGCTTATCTATTTCCAATGTGCAAAGGAGCATGAGGGGCCCCATTTGTTCCTCGATCTTTACTAGTTTTTATTGGCTTTCCTTTTATGCTTCAAAACTTTCTATTTTGGGATGATTAGTGGGTTCTTTTGTTTATTCACATGATCTTTTTGATGACCAATGATCATCTAGAGATATTCATGTGGAATCTAAAAGTTTTGTTTTGTTGTTATAGGCAGTTAGCTATATGGATTGGGGGTCTCTTTTATGTGATGTTTTGGGGAAAATCGATATTATTGATGGTCTTTATGACATTAGTAAGATTGGTCCTATTGTAATCGATCAGTTTATATTTATAATACAAATATAAAGCGTAATTTTCTGTGGAAAAAAACTTTCTAGGATGCTTAAAAGGTTAGATATGTACTACCCACATTAGGGACCAAAACTTAGAAACCTTCATCTCTTATAATCCCTATCTCTCTATACTTACATTTCCCTCTTCTTAGGTTAACTATTCTTCTAGGTGAATTGTGTACTATCATAAGGTATGTACACATCACTTCCATTTTGACTTCATTTTCAATGTACTTTCATGAAATTGTATTTATTTTCTCTCTATTTGATCAAGCTCTTTACCATTCTTCCCCTCTTTAAGAGGTGACGTCCTTGTAGCAATATTCACCATGTAACAATTTTCATTTTTAAATTGCCTCACTTTTTCTAAATAGCCATTTTAGTAACTCGCTCTTTTGTCAAGATTGCATTTTTATGAAAAAATAATTGGTTCTAATGAGTTATGAGTTTCATTCCTTTCTATGTTGTATTTCACAATGAACGCTAAGGTAAAATAAACTTCTAAACAATAATATCCATAGTCAATATTGCCACAAAATCTACATGATCATTTATAAAAGAGATTTTAATTAATTTCCTTAAATATATACATTAAAATAATTCATTCTTCATTTAAGTGACCTTTTCTTTATATATATAAATATTAAAATAATTTTATTACAATACAACTTTTCTTTATTTTTATATCATAATTTTAAATTACTTGTATTCATGATATACCTTTTTACAAATATAAAAATTATATTTATATATATATATATATATATATATATATATATATATATATATATAAAAGTCACTCCCCCTTTTTTTAAAGCAATTAATAGAAACCAAATCAAATAAACATCTTTCAAAGATTATATCCCAATCCTTTGTTTATTGGAATAATGTGTTGTTATTTAGAATAAAAATAAAATACAAATTGAATATATCAACCTACAAACAGAGAGCTTTACAGAGTGATACTCTATCTAAGGTGATACACATTTTAGTTTGTTTTGAATCAACAGAAAACTCTTGTAAAAACCCTAAACCAATAAATAAGTAGGCAGATAAATTTTAAGCCATTAGATTCAAGTTAGAATTGCAACTCCGAGCACGGGTATCATCCTACAAATAAGATTCTAAGATTTAACCCGAAATAGTTAGCCGATTCAACCTAGAAATATACATTGGAAAACCGATTGGGGTAAACTTGAATTCAGAACCTAGTATACCATATAAATAATCACAAGAACAAACCCCTCTTATATACATAGATGTATATCCTTACTACTGAAACAATCAGACACTATGCATAAGCTTGAACTCATAACCTATTACACATAAGATATGCATAAGCTTGTTGTTTTGTTTTCTAAAGTCAACAAAACAACAAAAAAGATTGGTTTTAGTATTGCAGAACTCCTCTGCAATGATCCTAAAGGTAAAAATAATTTTAAGGATTCAAAGTCACACTCAATAATATCTTCCAAATACCAATAGTATCAATTTTCTAACAATTCTGGATGTCTTCCACTTATAGAGGAAACCTTCATCACCTCAAAGACTACAATTATCCCATAATAAGATGTTTTTTATGTTTCATCCAACCTTTTTATGTGAAATTTACGACTGTTGCACCACATAGCCTTATGGTGTTTTACCTGCAATATGCCAAACAAATAAAAATGACATCATCAATTGATAACTAAGTAAATATTTGGTGTTTGGAAAGTATGCAAAGAAAAAAAAATCAACTTGTACATCAATATAATTGAAAATAATTAAATAATATGACTTATTAATATGTTTTCCTGTTTATCTTTTAAACCATATTCTAAATCGATTTCCCTTAGTGTAAGATTGGTATCTCCATTGTGGTGTGCTGCTTTAACCAATGACGCCACACCTTCCCATGATACTCCTTGACTAGATTGTTTACATTGTTCAATCCACACCTTTATCCAATCAAGATTGTTTGCGACGTATAAATGTAGTGCATCCAACTCTCGACCAACTGCATGAGAATAAAATTACAATATTTCACAAATGTATAATTACTTAACACAATATACCTTTATAATTGATGCATATTGAATATTAAAAATGAAATAATTAAGTATGAAATATACATAAAAACCAATAGTCAAATGTATTATAGTTTATCTACACCATCTAATAATTACCTTTCACCTTCCTCGATCTACCTTTTCCCCATCAGGTACTCCCCTTCGAATTTTTTAATGGAGTTTGGATCACCAATGCGCCAATCTAAAATGATCTTAATAAATGCTAAACCTGGAATATATTCAGTAATATACACCATGGTCTGGTATACCATATATCCTTCCATCATAGAACCCTTGAGATGTGCTCTCTGTCTAACCAAATCCTTAAAAAAATTCAAGTGCCTCTCAACCATCCACATTTACCTTGTGTGTATAGGTCCACACAATTCAATCTCCTCAACTTGGTGTACGAGGTAGTGTTCTTGTGTATTGAAAAATGACGAAGGTAGAAAATTTTGCATTTCATATATTAGACGAGGAATTTCTCTTTTCCAATACTTTATATCTTGTTTATGGATTTTTTTAGATGAAAACCATCTACAAGTGATGCAAGCAAATCACAGGATATAACGAAAATAAACAATATAGTACATAAGTACAATTACTAAAAAAAATGTCAAATATAATTTCTACAACGAATTAAATAAACACTTTATGCATGCAAAATATTGCTACTTACCTCATATATTTTCCAATATCATATATAAATTGTTTGACATTGTTGTTGAAGTTGTCTGGCAGAGATAGAGGTAGAACATACTGTAAAAATAAATTCATTTCATTATTTTTTTCCAAAAGCATACAAAAAAGTACACCAACAACATGCAATATACAAATATAGCAATATTTAAACCAAAATAATTACCTTAATGAAGACATGCCAATCATGTGTTTTTACCCCCTCAAAATCACCTTTCTTTGTTAAGATATTCTTTATGTTTGAACAAAATTCTGTGGGAAATTTTATTTTTTGTATGATTATTTTACAACATTGATTTTCTGCTCCATCAATAACCATGGAAGAGAGATTATATTAATTTGGTCTCCATCGTCATTTAATTCAATGACATCTTTCATTGCATGATTGGCTTCCTGAATCTCACTGCAAATTTTGACAATTTTTTCTTTGTGACTCCTTCCATCCAATATTCGCCATAATGTTTCAACTACATTCTTTCCGACATGCATTGTATCAAACAAGTGAACAATTTGTAGGTTCTCATAGTAGGGAAACATACTGAATTGTTTGGGATAACTTTTCATTCCTTGTGGAAGCCCATTAACACCTTCATGATCACGACCATCATGAATCATAGTTAAAGAAATTACAAAAAATGTTGTTAATTACAGTAAATTATCAAAGCACACTATAAAAAAAATAAATTAAAAAATATTTCATATATGATGATCATAGATAGACAATTTGATCCATACATTGACAATTTTTATTATATTGAAACTTCCATAGGTGAGTTGTCATTCTCTGGTGTTTTCAGAGTCATCCTGTCTAGTCTGTGGTCCTAAGATGAAATCTTGTCGATCTTAGGACCACAAACTAGACATGCAAATTTTCCCTTTGTTTGAAGAACTGCAAAATATGGATTAATCATGTCAATTATAATATATTATATATAATGAATAATGAATTATTTAAAAAACATGCATGATTAATATATCAACTTCATAAAATTAAATATTATTAAAGTGCACCTTATAATTACATACCACAAAAATGTGTTAGCCCCGAAGCATCATGAATTGTCCATGCAAGCATTGCATGGAATTGAAATTGCCTTTGCTCTATTGGTCTAGAGATATCATACACGGTGATGAAATTCCATAGCTTTAGTAGCTTGTCAACAAGAGGCTCAATATATAAATTCATATCTTTAACTTGGTACTTACCTAATTGATTTGAACATATACAATACATAATTATTACAACCATTTTACATACATAAATAATATATATGAGTAAATGAAAATGAATATATGACATTATGCAACAAATACGACAAATGATATGCTACTTCATTAAAAAAACATTGTTGTAAGAAAATACCTGGAACAATCATTGCCAACATTATATGCTCCCTCTTTATTGACATCCATGGAGGAAAGTTACTGTTGATAACAAAAATAGGCCACATCGAGTAAATAAATATCATCTCTGCAAATGGATTGACACCATCCGTTGCCAAAGAAAGCCTAACATTACGAGGTTCTTCTTTAAAGTGTGGTCATTTTCCCTCCATGTCTCTAAATGCAAAACCATTTTCAGACATTCAAAGAATGTCATTTTCACTTCTATTTCGTGCATGGTAATCCATCAATTCTGTTAAGTTTTTGCACCTAAATAGTCGTTGCAAGCATGGAATAATGGGAATATAACGAAGAACCTTGTGAGACACCTTTTTTGTTACTTGATCTGTTCGATATCTACTGCTATGACATTCAAGGAATTCTGTTTCAAATTCATACTTTTTAAAATATATTATATGATAATTGGGACATGCATCAATTGTTTGATACTCCAATCCAATATATTTCATGATGGTAGATAAATATCGGTATGTGTGAGGTAATATTTGACGGTGGTAAAAAATATTCAATTATCAAGCTGGTACAACAAATTAAAAAAAAAAAAAACTGGTTAATATAATATCAAGAATATTAATGACAAGTATTTCATCCATATTAATTTTACCGATGAACTAGCAATAAAATTTTTAGAGGAACAGAGATAACCTTTATCATGATCATATATATATATATATATATATATATATATATATATATATGATCAATGAAATATATTACCTGCCTTAACATCTGCATGATCAATGTTTTTGAAAATCCATTCATAACCTTCAAGTTCATTATCAACAATACAACATAGAGAAGAGTTCTGTTGGAGCCTTCATAAAGTGGTTCGTATGCCTTTTCAAGTAGAGGTAAATCATTAACATCATCAAATTCGTCATTTTCATGATCATCATTGTGATCCATTCTAACATTAAATGTATCATGGATCAATTTATTTGTACCATCATCCTCAAATATGTTATCAACATGATCATCGTCTTCCATATGATCATTAACTTGATCTTCAATATTCACAACTCCATGTTCCTTCGACGCTTGTTCTGCAACCACATTCTCCATGTGAGGATATGCCCTAGGAGGCCTTTCCTTTATAATTTCAAACCATGAAAAGATATTAGTGTATATATAACAAATATAAAAATGATACATACATTTACATCAAATATATTCCCAAACACTATTTAGATCTACGTCACAAGTGTACCTTTTTCCTTGTAGATCTTTCCCAAACACTATTTATAAAAACGATCAATATAAAAACCTATATAATGAACAACTTACCAATGGATGATATTCATGCCCCCCCTCAACATGTCCATGTTCCCTACAATGTATTTTAGATTTTGAGATATTTAATCTTCTCCTATTAAATCCCCTGCATTGACTAAAAGGAAAATAACATTTACCATTGGCCTTTCTTTTCACTCCATCCCATAATCTAGCGAGTAACTGTTGATTTTATTCTTGTGGATCAATAATATTGTAATGTGACATTTTATTTTACCAATCTTGAGTGAGAATTATTGATCTTAAAAAATCAATCTCCACACTTCAAATATTTTTAATGATAGTAACAGATAAAATAATTCTTATTTTCTGCAGGAAAAATAATCCTTGTAACCTCCGCAAGTCGTCGTTAGTATAGCAAAAATTTCAAAATGTTTATAGCATTCCATGTTTTTATAAATAAATAAATAGACATCGGATTTTTGATGGCTATGAACTATTGACCATTTTTGTAATAAATGTGAGGACCGATCACCTGTTGACTAAGTCCAGGTCAAATGCCAATGGTCTGATGATATTTAGAATGCGCTGGATATCTGACTCCTTCTAAATTGTCGTCGGATATTCGACTTCTTCGGGGCCAGTTCAAAAAAAAGACGACAAAATTACAATTTATAGAGATAAAATCCAAGGGCAATGGAATTTTTTTGGGTGGCGTCAGAGGATGTCTTCAGATTTTGGATTCAAATGTAGTTGTGGTCCTACCTCTTCCTCTCTTTTCTTATCTCATTTTTCTTTCCTCAACCTCTCTTCTTCCTCTTTCCTCAATCTCTCCTCCTCTTCTTGTCTTTTATTTTCTTCGTCTTTTTTCCTGAATCTCTATTATTCCTCTTCTAGTATTTTATTTTCCTACTCTTATTTTCTTCTCCTCTCCTTCTCTCCTCCTCGTATTGTCGAAACCTTAGTGATTCAACTTTGTTCTTGTGCCTCTCTTTTTTTTTGTTTCCTTTCCTCGCCAGAGAAACATAAGTCCTCCCTATGATATACTACTCTCTTCATAGTCATTATTTCCTCACTTTGGAGCCACTGCCCATTCTAAGGATTACTTCATCTAGTGAAAAAACTCTACTATGTAGTTCCTTCTCCCACCACACTTCATTTTGATATGGCCACCTATACTTTCAATCCCTGCAGTGTCGACTAACAACATCTAGATGGGTCATTTTGTTTGAATGTTTCTTCCCCCAAATGGAAGGTGGATAGAGTTTCCACTTCCACTACCACTTCTTTGATATCCTTGAATTTGTAATATCCCATGTGAAAAAGTAATCAATGCTATGGATATTTATTGCTGTGAGTCAAAGCTTCTCCAACTCCATGTATAAAATTTTGATACAAAATATCCTAGAGTGTGAACTTGTCTATAATAAATTTGGGAAGTAGATGAGGAGCCTGGGTAGCTCTAAAAACTTTGATATATGTTCTCTTTTCAATGGAATATCAATCAACCACCTCTCTGACAACTTGCATGGATTTTTTGAATATACATCTTACTGGCGCACTGAAAAATCAATTGGTATAGAGGAGCTATGAACTTGTCACATATTTGAGTATAATGGATTCTATATATGTGTTCCTATAGATTTTGACTATAGATATCTATTGGGGGATCACTTGGTTTCCATTTCCATCCCATCCTAGGGAAAAATTTAACTATGCAAGTGATATACATTAGTTATGAGGACATGTAAAAATTTGGATGCATTCCTAGGGTTGTTGGAATACAGAGAGGGGGGTGTATCAATATGTGGACTTTTACAACTTTTCTTATTTCAAATTAGCAATTATTTCAAAACATATTAAGAGAAATCAATTCATAAGCATAATGAACACAAGAGATAACAGATGTCTGTATAAGATATTGTAATATTTATATATGTGACTATAGTCACGGGGGTTTTCCCAGCACCAACTATTTTTTATCAGCACCAACTGAAGTAAGGAGCACCAACTCTCAAGCAAGACTCAAGTTGTTGCAATATTCAACTTGTTGATAGAATGAAATCTATCCAACTAGAGTTCATATAGTAGTACAAAGAACTCAAATACCAATCATCCAATTATTGAATCTACTCCAACTCATGATCAAATATCTACAAAAAATTCTCATCACCAGACTTCATCTTCTTCTCTGAAATTCACACCTTCTTCACTTCATCTTCTTTATGAAATTCACACCTTCTTCACTTCATCTTCTTTCTTAAATTCACACCTAGCTGTGCCAAAGGATCACCATACCATAAAATTACCGACCTCAAGTGCAGATCCACTTATTCACCCCTTTCCACGCACCATCAAATGAACCAAGCATATTTGTATTTATACTTGTTCACGCTCAACTCTAGTTTTAGTTTTAGGGATGACTTGTGCCACAAGTTACAACTAACTTGTCCAATTACAATAACTTTGGAACCACCATTGAACATCATTCTGGGTCTTCAAATTTAAACCTGGAATACTGCATATCACCAGAAAGGCCATGATGAGTTCTAATCCTTCATATTATTTTAACAACCATCTGATCTATTTTCATAAATCAATCACAGGTATGGATCAATTTCCTTTGTCTATGTGAATGTTGCATAAATCGAATTCTATAGAGGTGCTTCCTTCAAACCATTACATGTGACCATCTTCACAAAACCACAAGATTATTAAGTTAAGCAATGTTCCTAGCACCTCATCGCTTATGTTCTTGTAACCCATGATCGAGGGTTGGAACCTAGTCCTCTGGTACTTCAGCCTTCACAGATTTTCTCTTTTGTCCAATCTTGTGGAGTTTCAACTCTTCGAAGTGGTTACCTCTCACAAGGGTTGATCTGATGGTTGGCATGATTCCTGGAACCAAACCAATGGTCTAGATTTGATCCTTACACTTCTTAATCCAACGACTATGACTTAATCAAAGGTTAATATGGAAGGCCATTGTTTACTTCGAGACTTCAAAACTTCAGCCCTTTGCAATCTTTCAACCTTCCCGAGTACATTTTTCCGAAGTGCTTATTATCACTTTCTGCTTGATAATCTCCACATGTCCAGGAGATATGATCATGGGATTAAACATTCCAAGCGTTTGTTCTGTCAGCGATATTGACCATGAATCTTCCTTCTCTAAAAACGATCACATATTACTTCAAATCTTTGGGACTTCAGGGGTTCAAAGGTCTGGGTAATTTCTTTTCCAATTTCTACCGGAGTTGGTCAATGCCAAAGTGGTCAACTAGGGAGAGATTATGTCATTTTCCCACTATGTTTTTATCTAACAGTTATGTGAGAATCTGGATGTTCTTAGATCAACGGTTATCATTGAATTTAGCCTTTGATGCTTCGGGTAGTTGTTGTTTTCCCCAGAAGGACAAGCTTCCGAAGTGACGTAAATTGCTGACTTGGCACTGGACAAGTGGCTGCCATATTGATATAGTGGGAAAAACCCCCTATGTACTACACTAGGGTTCAACATGTAGGCAAATCTAACTTCTAAAAGTCTCCTACTTTTCCAACTACCCCGAATACACCCCAAATTCATACATGAAAGATAAAGTGAAAAGATCAAGTAACTTTACCTTTTTACTCCGTGTCCAGTGTCGATCCTCTTGCGTTCAATAGCTCTACTGACTACAAGCCTCCTCCCAAGGCTGGCCTACATTCTTAAATAGATAAATAGGAAACTACAAACATGCATCTCATATATAAATCATGGGTTAGATGTTAGTATAAAACATGAATCGAATACAAATATTTGACACATCATATTTCAGGACAGAAAACATATTCCTTTTATTGATATCACAATGTTTACTTACAAGAAGGTCAATGAGTGCTCCACGAACCTGGTCCGGGCTCCTCTTCACCAAGCTCCAACTGTTCTTCCATGTATCTTTCTCCTCTCACACTTCTTCTAGGGAAATGGCATAGGCTTATGATGGAGGAAAAAGGGCAAGAATGGGAAATTTTGATGCAAATCTCACAAGGTGGCTGCAATTCTTGGGGCAAGGAGGGGAAGTGAAATGGGAAGAGTTTCACTGTTCTTATGATTGGCTTAGGAATGATACCCCAACACCTCCTTTTATATGACAAAAGGATGGCTATTCGTTTGAGTGACGGGATATAGGTGGTGGGATAGTTGGGAAACTACCCAATAGCCCATAATATCAATAAATGATCCATATGGATATCGGTGGCCACCCACCTTTTCCAACTAGCTCAAAACAATTTTTTGACAATTTTGGCAATTTACTATTTTTAGCAGTTTTAACTTTCGGGGCCATTTTGAGGGCCTAAATGAAGGTTTTTAGGGATCGAGCTCCTCAATGATAGTCAAAGTCATAATTGATCCCCCAAAATGAATCTCCTCGATGATACCTTTCCAACGGGCTATCACATGCCTAAAACATAGATTGTATGCAAAAGTTACGACCCCGAGAAGTTGATGTACTAACTTACCCAAACGGGGCCCACATGACTTTTGGTCCTTCATCTCCTAGGGTTAGGTTTTTGGATGTATAGGGTTTTTGGAACTCCTTCTTATTGTAAAAAGGCCTTCATAACCTCACTGTAACCTTCTTCTTACGAATGCACACTACCGTCACATCTCTTCTCAGAGATAAGTCGCCACCATTCCAACAAGCTCGTTTCCGCTGCATTTTACAGTTTCATCTTATTTCATTATTGAATAGAAAACCAGTTTTACTGTATCGCTGTTATTTTTTTAAGCACATGTTAATAATATTTATTCATTTCGTTCTTCTCATAAAATCTGGATCAGTGGTATTAGAGCAGTCTTCTCCTTATCGTCTTAATGCATGTCCCCAACGAGGTCGAAGTACAAAGAGTTGGGTCTCGAGCTTGTTTCTCTTGAGGAAAGAAGCTCTCGCATGCCCAAGAGACCTCCCATGGTAGGAGAAAATAAAGATGACGGGATAGGAGATCCTTTCAAACTGTTTATTGAGGAATCCCTCACGCAACAAAGGAACGAGATGATGGATAGTTTCACGCAAATCCTTAGGCGGCTACCAACATGCGACACATATTCTTCAAACGGAGGTGTGACCCCCTTCAAGGTACAAATAAACTTCGATATTCCTATATTTGAAGGTCAGATAGATGCAGATGCTGTAGACAAGTTGTTGAATCTACTAGAAGGGTATTTTTCTTACATAACTTTTTGAATAAAGAAAAGATTACTTTTGCGCTCCTCAAAGCCATTCCCCACGTCAAAGATTGGTGGGAAACTTTATGTGAACAAAAGGAAACAGAGGAAACCTCATTATTTTCAGTCACAACCACCTAGAATCCTTCATGGATGCTATTAAGGAACAATACTACCCTGTCGAAATTTATGACGACCTATATACCAAATGGACCACACTGTGGCAAGAAAGAGACCAAGCAGTGCCAGATTTCACAAATATCTTCCATACCTTGTGCACCAAGTTGGGTATCAAAGATTCAAAGTGACATCTGGTGCTCAAGTATCGCGGTGCTCTGCATAGATACATCTAGACCAAAATGGAATTTCTAGACATCTCATCCTTGGGCGTGGCCTACCGATATGCCGTCAAAATCAAGCAGAAGCTCAAACAAAAGACGTGGCAATTTGGGCCTGGGAACCCCTCACAGCAAAATCCAGGAAAGGGTGGCCCCAACCCACCGAACAAAGGATAGAGCAAAGATGGACAATATTAGGACAACCAGTCCAAGCCATAAGCAAAGAAGGACATTGGAAAGACAAAGAAAGATACCGGGAAGTGGTGCGACTTCCATAAGATCCCTTGGCATAACACTGCTGATTGTCGCTCGAAGCAGTCGCTGGTGGCCGAAGTGAAAGCCTCTGAATCAGATGAAAATTATGACTCTAAGACAGAACCAGAAAGGGGAAGATAGATCATTAACGCGGAACCTAGTGCCACCGTTGCTACCACCAAGCTCCATCTTGGTGAACCAGATGAGCCAGAAGAAGGAGAGCACCTCTTCCATTCACAGATGTGGGTAAAAGACATCCCGCTGCACTTCATCATTGATAGTGGTAGCCAGAAGAACCTCATCTCAGTAGAGGTCATCAAGTGACTGGCCCTACCAACAACGCTGCACCCACAACCATAAACCATTGGATGGCTCCACCAAGGAAGTGATCTCCATGTCAGCCAATAGTGCCGACTGTCGTACGACATCAAGCCCTTCAAAGATGAGGTATTGTGTGATGTTGCTCCTCTCGAAGTTTGTGATGTTCTTTTGGGACAACCTTATTTATGGAAACTTCATGCTATATATGAGTCTAGGCCTCATAGTGTTATTATTACTTTGAACAGGAAATTATACAGGATACCCGAGGCAGTCCCACCTAGTGCTATTTCCTTGATCTCTACTAAGTAATACAGGAAGGTCATCTCCAAGATGGGGAAGTTTGTCTTCTTTGTGATTCACTCTCAGAATAAGTGAAAGATCACAACCATATCTAGGGTCTATGTGACTGACCTCTCCACATAGTAGAAGCAAGTAGATAAGGTCGTGGAAGAATACTCAGATATCTTCTCCTCACCTATAGGGGTACCTCTGCACTGCTAGGTCAAGCACTTGATCAATTTGACCCCCAACGCATCGCTACCCAATGGGCCAGTCTATCATCACTCTTTGTTAGAGAATGAGGAGATCAAGCGACATATCCAAGAACTGCTCCACAAGGGGCACATCCGCCCCAACTCGTCACCTTGCGGGAGCTCAATCATGCTGGTACAGAAGAAAGATGGAACATGGTGACTCTGTATTGATTATTGGGCTATGAATAAAATGACAGTCAGAAACTGATACCTGATTCCCTAAATCAATGACCTCCTTGATCAACTCACGGGGGCCAAATACTTCAGTAAGATTGATCTGAAGTCTGGCTACCACCAGGTCCCAATAGAACAGACAGATGTATGGAAGACTGCCTTCAATTCAAAGGAAGGCCTTTTTGAATGGTTGGTCATGCCCTTTGGTTCGATAAATGTTCCATCCACTTTCATGAGGATGATGGATGATATCCTACGACCATTCACCAATACTTTTGTAGTGGTGTATCTGGATCACATTCTAATTTACAGCAGGACTTGGGCCAAACACTTGCAACATATTCAACAGGTTCTTCACACCCTGCAACAACACAAGCTATACACTAACTTGGAAAAATGATCCTTCGGCATGGACAAGAGCCATTACCTAGACTACATCATTGATCAAAATGGCGTACATGTGGATCTGACCAAGATCCAAGTCATCCATGACTAGCCATCCCTAACAACACTCATTGAGCTTCAGAGCTTCTTGGGCCTTGCCAATTTCTACCGCAGGTTTGTGTTGGGTTTCTCCCATATTGCATGGGCCCTTAGCCAAATAAACAGGGGTGGTGGTAAGGAGAAATTTGTGTGGGGCCGGTCCCAACAACAAGTGTTCAATGATTTGAAGCAGCGCTTGTGCTCAACCCTAGTACTTTCACTACCAGACCTGCAACATCCTTTTGAGATCGAGACAGATGCTTCATACTATGTTGTGGGCGTCGTTCTCACTCAACACGACCACCTCGTGGCCTATCATAGCGAGACACTGTCAGATAATGTCCATAAGTACCCTACTTATGAAATAGAAATGTACTCCATAGTGAAAGCATGCCACCAGTGGAGACATTACATTCTTGGGAAGGAGACAATCATCCACACTAATCATAAGCCACTGTAGTTCATGCAGACACAGGAAAAATTGCAGAATGACTTCCATCAAAAGTGGTCCACATACTTGCAACAATTCCACCTCAACATCAAGTATAAAACATGAAGTACCAATCACGTCACTGATTGTCTTAGCAGACCGCCAATCACGACACTCACCACAGTGCTAGACTCTTGTGGCCATGAGACATCTGGATGGCCCCAACTCTATGAGATAGACCCTGACTTCGCCACCACCTACCAAATGTTGGGTACAAATGTAGTTGTCGATAATTTCCATCTTCAGGATGGGTTGTTGTGTCATCTGGGCCATATCTGTGTTCCATCAAGTGAGCGAGCGAAGATGATCTGGGAATCCCACTACAATCGGGTGGCAGGACACTTCAGCATTGAAAAGATAGTGGCAATGCTACAGAAACATTTCTACTGGATGAAACTTCGACAGGAGGTCAACAAGTATTTCAGGTCCTACACTGCCTGTGCTATTGCCAAACCGACCACTAAGAAACATGGCCTATACACCCCTCTTCCTACTCCTGACAGGCCATGGGAATCCATCTTAATGGACTACATGTCGGGCCTCCCATCCACCAAGTGAGGAAATGACTGTGTTTTTGTGGTTTTTGATCGCTTTTCTAAGGTGACGATTCTGGTTGCCTGCAAGAAG
This sequence comes from Picea engelmannii, assembly GCA_009831015.1. Classification (NCBI taxonomy): domain Eukaryota; kingdom Viridiplantae; phylum Streptophyta; class Pinopsida; order Pinales; family Pinaceae; genus Picea; species Picea engelmannii. Next base: position 55,282 of record ML797265.1, on the reverse strand, counting down.
AGCATCACAGCAGAGGCCACTACCAAGCTCTTCTTTGAATGAGTCTGGGTACATTTTGGAATCCCACAAACCATTGTCTCAGATCAAGATAGTTGATTTCTCAACACATTTTGGTCGAGCCTCTGGTCACTGTTGGACACCAAGCTCACCAAATCCATGACTTTCCACCCCCAGACAGATGGCCAAACCGAGGTTGTAAATCCAATGACTGTGCATATCCTTCGCATGTATAATTAAAAGCACCCTTGCACATGGGATGAGAGCCTTCCCTATGTCCAACATAGCTACAACCGAGACTTGCATAAATCAACCGACCACATCCCCTTTCAAGTGGGGTTGGGATTCCAACCACTGGGACCCATAGATGTTGCACTTCCCCTTGCAGTCACCTCAACCGACTCATCTCCTACTCCAACTAAAGCTGACAAAGACACCCGATTCATTGAGCGGATCCAACACATCTGCCAACAGGTTCAGGATATCCTATAGAAGTCCAATGACAAGTACAAACAACGCCATGATCAACATCGGGTGCCGCATAAGTTTCAGGTGGGCGACAAAGTTTGGTTGCAATTGTAGAAAGAACGTCTTACAGGACCCCATCGGAATATTCGCCCACTCTATTATGGGCCATACACTATCACCAAGCCTGTGGGGGAAAATTCTTTTCAATATTCCTCCTTTCCTTGGTCTGCACCCAGTGTTCAACGTGGATCTCTTCGTCCTTATTTCCCACCATTATTGGACACCTCAGAAGTAGCAGAACAAATGACACCAACAAAGCTCAAACCCGACTGCCTACAATAGGAATACAATGATCATATTGTGGACAGATAGATCAAGGGCACTTGACAACAGAGGATCTAACTTTATCGAGTTGTCAAAGCAGGGCAGCTCCTACACCAAGGTAAGTGTCTCACCCGGGGCCAAATTCAGCAGAAATTTCCTCATCTGATGAGGGACCTCAACGAAATGGATACCATTGCTTACTAAGGAGGGGGGATTGATCTATATGGATATCGGTGGCCACCCACCTTTTCCAACTGGCTCAAATTTTTTTTCTAACAATTTTGGCAATTTACTATTTTTAGTAGTTTTAACTTCTGGGGCCATTTTGAGGGCCTAAATGAAGGTTTTTCTAGATCAATCTCCTCAATAATAGTTGAAGGTATAATTGATCCCCCAAAATGAATCTCCTCGATGATACCTTTCCAACGGGCTATCACACGCCTAAAACAAAGATCATATGCAAAAGTTATGACCTCGGGAAATTGAAGCACTAACTTACCCAAACGGGGCCCACATGACTTTTGGTGCTTCATCTCCTAGGGTTAGGTTTTTGGATGTCTAGGGTTTTTGGCATTCCTACTTATTGTAAAAATGCCTTCAGAGCCTCATTGTAACCTTCTTCTTGTGAATGCACATTGCCGTCACATCTCATCTTAGAGATAAGCCACCACAATTCCAGTAAGCTTGTTTCCGCTGCATTTTACAGTTTCATCTTATTTCATTATTGAATAGAAAACCAGTTTTACTGTATCTCTGTTATTTTGTGTTAAGCACCTTTTAATAATCTGTATTCATTTCATTCTGCTCATAAAATCTGGATCAACGAATTCCTTGCAAATTTTTAATTTTTGCAACTTTTGTGAGTATACATGAGATGTAATGGTGCAACTAGCATATATACGCAGGCTGTAGTGGTGCATAAAGAGTGTGTATGCGGGTATTAGTGGTGCAGGGTGCGTACATTTTCAAAAATTAATGTTTTTAAGAAGAGTTGCTAAGTGATGGCTTGGAAAAATTTCCATGTAAGAGGGACAAATGCCAGGTATGCATGTATGGTGAAATTTAGGGTTATAACAGATGCCCCTTGATGTATGAGGTTAGGAGAGAATCTGATGGCCGAAATACATTACAAAATCTTCACCAATGTATGAAGAAAGTGAGCCCAGGACCAGAGTTTGAGAGGTTCCATCTGCAAAAATAACAATTGTCTCACCGAGGTAGGCATACCCATGCTTGGGATGAAATAAATCATGGTTGCCAATCAAATACATTGTAGATCCATGTCATATAACTATATAAAGTGTAGCCGTGAGAAATACACAGTGGATCTACATCTCAAAATCAAAGATATACATGTATAGTATCCATCTTCAAGAAGCCAATGACGCTTGATGGCTGGAGATGAGGCATTTAGAGCTTGAGAAACAAATTCAAGATATTCAAAACTTGGGTAGGAGTGTAATATGAGTGTACGACTCCACTACCCAGAGGTCTTCGATGGCTCGTTAGGAGAAGACAAGAGGATCTCGATGATCAGGTAGAGAAATTCATTGATTTTGAACAAGGACTTCATTGAACTTTTTGGGATGATCGGGCATGAGGTCAGGAGACAAACTGCATAAAGGCCGACTCAGGTTAGGTAAAAATTCCTTGGACAATAGCACGATAGATGATCAGACTCAAGCAACATGACATTGACATAATTTCATGATGCAAGAGAAAAAACAAACTCTCCATGTGTTTGGAAGAATAACCAAATGGAGGACACAACTCTATGTAACAAGAAAATCTTCCTAAGTTCATATTAAATCCCAAAGATTGACGAACAAATGGAAGGATGTGCTTTGTCCAAGGGCGACTCATTGTGCTGCCAAAAAAGAAAATAGATTTTCCGTCCTCTTTTCGAGGTATATTTGATTTTTTTGTCTTTTTCAATGTTTTTAAGGAGCTTGAAAAAGAATAAAAGAATGCTACATTACAAAGGAGGAATGAGTGTCACAAGCATACTAGTTCCAAGCACAAGGAACACTAATTCTCATATAAAGGAGACATGTGGAGGAAAATGACACTCGAGGAAAATTCCTCCATGGGTCAACGTGTCAGGTCGTAGAGGCAAAGTGATACAAGGCTTGCGTATAAGGCATTCTTCAAAGGTTCAATTGAGAGCAACATGGAGCCGACATTATGCCAAATATGAAGAGATGCAAATGCAATTAGAAGAACACGATGAAATCCCCTTCAATGTATTTTTCACGAGCCCAAAGAAGGTAAGATCGGTGGTGTTAGCGACAATTCTTGTCTTGGGATTGAGAGAATATAGGTCTACAGGTTGCATGAAGAACGCCCAAGCGTAGTATGTAAAGCCTCGTTTCAATCTAAAAATCAAGTGAGCAGGAAAAATTATGTTGTCAACGGCCCAAATTTGTCCATAGGAGAAGATTGATGGTCGACGGGAAATTGCGGTTAGCGGAGTTGCGTTGGGATTAGCATGATGGGTAGCATCCATATACATTCATGAAGGATCTCGACCGTCCATCTAAAAGGATACATGGTGCACGATCATGTCATGTCAGCATTCGGGGATTTGAGGGGTAAGAGCTCCTTGTCATTTTACATCTCGAAACCCTGAACCCTGAAATGCCGATAAGTGCCCTTCAAAGCCGAGCCCATGGTCCTAGCACCAGGTCACATTAAGCGAGCTTGGGAATGGAGGTGGCCCCCTTTAAATGAAAAATCCATCTCGATCGTTCATCTGAAGGACACGTGGTGCAGATCTGAGCCATAGGTGGGGCCTTTCGGGATTTTCATAGTGACAACACCAAAGTCATCTCAGTCGTCCATCCATCGATGAAACTCAGGTGCATTTGACTTAAATGGGGTATGGATCTGGGTGGCCAGGATCTACGTGCTCAGATCTACGGTCAGGAGTGGATTCTGGAGGCCCCCCGCCATTCTACCTTTAAGGGGGGGGGGTCCGGAATTGAGTGCACATCTCTCTAACGGCCAGGATCGAGGTTCCTAAATCAATGGCTAAGGCTTCATTCCAGACCCCCTTTGCCTTCCTGTATTTAATTAAAAGGGGGGGGTCCGGAATGATGTGTTTATATTGTGGGGCCCCTTGCTTGATGTGTCACCTTTGGTATCGTCCTCCCCGTTGCCACCTGTTTTCCACCTACCACCTCCCTCTTCCCCTGTCATCTATGCAACTTCCCTCTCTCCATCCACATGGCACATCCTCAGCTCATCATCCTCTTGTCTCCTTCCATGTGTCCCTCTCATTCCCAGTCACCTCCTCATGTACTCCCACACTCTGTGCTCCTTCCTCCTCTGTCTTATTCAGACCGCATGGCATTCCTCAGCTGATGTCACAGCTCCCATTTCTTCTTCATCACCTCCATAGTGTTCACGCCTTTAACTCCCATCACACCCTCGTCCACATCTGCCATAGGGATCCCTTGCAGAAGTCCAGTGAAGTAGCGTCCAAATAAAGATCGTTCGACTGATCCAGGTGGCACCATTAGTAGACCTCGATGTCCCAGAAGGCAGAGTTGACTGAGGATGTCCCTAGTCCCAAGAATGCAGTTATGGCGGTTGTTCCTGGTGGTTGAGCATCATCTCCACCATAAATAGGAAGGTTCGACAAAGGACTAATTGACGTTGACTCACCTATAGAAGGACAGTCTGAAATCTGATGGCGTCTGTCATAGGCGCACGATCGTCCAGAGTCTGCATGCGCAGACTATCGGAAGACATGCAGACGCAATGTTTTAATTGCAGTATCTCATTTTCGCTACTGTGTTTTGTTTTGAGTATATGTAGGCATTTTCTCCATTTTTGCGGGGATCGATGGTTGAGAAAGGCTCCCGATTGTAAAGTTTTGATGCAGCGCTGGTCACTCTGGTTAATGTATAAGGCATTGGAGACTTCTTACTTTATGGATGTCAGCCTATTTTCCATCTCTTTGTTTACTATGTTAGAATAGCTCGGAATTGGAGGATCCAGTCAAGTTGTAGCTGTTATAGGATGATGTAGGTTGGATCACTGTAATAGTTGCATTGTTTTTAATCGGTTCCTGTGATTTTCTTAGCGCTGAATTACTTGGAATTGGAGGATCCAGTCGAGTCACCCCTCAGCTCCTTGAAACTATGGACCAAGAGGATCCTGGTTTTTGATTTTTTCATCCTCAAGCTTTTGAAGGCTGGTTTCCCGAGGTAGTCTTGCTCACCCTTCTCACAAGTCTTCCATCTACCACCCTTTAATCTACTTACTGACAGAAGTTGGATCAAGACCTCCCTTGCTTTCTACATACTAGACCCCGGTTCCTGAGTCAATGCATCTTTCCTGGGTCTCTTTCCATTTGACCACCTCCTTTTAATTAAATCATGACATAAAACTAATGGGCGTCGGGCTATGCTCCTGCTACAATCCAAGAGTGACTTCTGACGCTAACATTTCTAGTGCCGTTGCCGGGGACGAAGTTGAAATTTTTCCCCGGGATTGAACGACAACGATTAACTGATTCTGAATGGTGCATCAGATATCGGAATTATCAAGATTGCTACTGTGCACTTGGTGACTCCATTGTTTCCATTTCACTGTTTCAGCTGTGGATACTGTTGGCACACTTGAAAGATAACCCAGAGGAGCTTTCTCGAGAAGGTTTCAGCGGCTGCTTTCTCAGCCTGAGAAGCTTCCTGGGGTAATGACAACGTTAAAATCTGGCATTTGATGGTGAACACGGACCAGGCACATTTGAAGCTGCACGTCTTTCACTTGGCGAATCCATGATTTGAGGATTGATTGGTGACTCCACTGGTTTGATTTGGAGAAAATTCTAGCTCAAAGGATTGCTTTCTGTGACTTTTCTTAGATAGTTGGTTTTCCTAATGCACTTCCTGATAGAGACATATGGGAAAATTTCCTCCTTGAATTTCA
>ML797265.1:16234-30187 GCA_009831015.1 Picea engelmannii | reverse complement strand
AAGGGTGAGTTGGCTTTCGAGTGGTTATTCAAGTACTGTCATTCCAGATATCTTGGGATCATTCCCTATCCAAGTAACTAATCTATCTCTTCCTATATATTGAGGATATTTCTCATGGAAAGGGTTAAGTTAAGCAAGCAACAAGTTAGCAAGAGATTGATTAGAGAACTAGTGCAAAATTGTATGGAGGACTGATGCTACAGCAGCAAGAGACAACAACAAGGTCATTACAAGTAGTAGATTTTCTTCATTCATGAGCAAGTGTGTGTGTCAGAGCTAGAAGCCATCGAAAGGAGACCTATGACATCAAGGCTCAGGTTGTAAGTTTCACTTTCAATTACTTCAATATAGTAATATGTCCCTTTCCCATAAAGATGATGTCACTTTATTACATAATTCCTTGATCATATGTATAGACTAGTCATTGAATATATTAATCTGCCTTTACTTTGATTGGTTCATTTTGTTGTGATCTGGACGGGACGAGAGCATTGGAGCAAAGCTTGGAACAACAGAGACATAAGGAAAGCGATCATAAGGTATGTCCATAACCCTTATCTCTTAGTTCATTCAATAGGCTAGATCTAGGGAAAGTGTATTATTCTGTCCTGTTTTGTTCTAGATACCAGGTGGATCTAGGGAGGTCAGTTTGTGTCCACACTCATGGACTTATCCTATAACAGGGAGGTCCGGGGTTCGAATCCCATGGACTCCATAAAATTTTACATAACAAACCAAAAGCCAATAAAGGGGTGCCACATGGTAGCCCATGACTGGGCCACATGTCAACAAATGATTCGCCCAAGTCAGCCAATATGAAACTGCCACGTCACCTCTGCCACATCAGCATGTACGGTCAATCCACATCAACGTATGGTCATGCCACGTCAGCATCTGTATGGACTCTACGGACTGCACAGTCAACATCCATTTTTTTTACCTGTTTGACGATTCAAACAGATCACGATATCTCTCGCTCCCAATGTCTGTTTGAGATGAAACGAGTTGCATTGGATTCGTGATGAAGAGGGATATGCTCTCATTTGTTTTGAGACAATTCCAAGAACGTTGATTTTTGAACTAAAATTTGACCCCTAGTCCAGATTTTGATCATTTACCCTGTAAGCTTTGAAGCTAAGGGACTGTGCACGGAGGAGGCAACTGTACTATTTCCTCAACCTTCATAGGATCGACCATGATCCCTATTGTTGAAACTATGAAACCTAAAAGAGGACCCGACATCACACAAAAAATGCATTTGTTTGGATTCAAGTGAATCCGATAGTAGCGACATCACTCAAAGATTAGTCAGAGGTGCGTGGGATGGTCAACTCTCTTACGATATTGTGGTGCTAAATCATTGAGATAAGCCTCAACTATATGTCTAAGGTCATGGAAAGAAAAAGACATGGCTCACTGAAAAGTGGCTCCAATATTCTTTAGGCCAAAAGGCATTTTATGATAAGCAAATGTGCCCCACAGAAATATAAAAGTTGTTTTATGTTGGTCCTTGGGTTTGATCTATATCTGGTTGTATCCCGAGAAACCATCCATGAAAGAAAAGACCTCACAACCTGCACATTCATCAAAAATATGATCAATGAATGGGGTGGGGAAATTATCCTTTGGACAGTCCTTATTTAAATCATGAAAGTCCATACACTCGCGAATCGTTCCCTTGTTTTTTTTTACCAGAATGGAACTTGACACCCATTGAGTCAACTTAATGGGTAAGATGAAACCGAATTTGAGCAGTTTCTCTACTTCAACCTTAATAGTTTTCTCTTTCCAAGGATTCATCAGATGAAGCTTCTATCGGATCGTCTTGGCGTCAGGATAAGTCGTTATCTCATGTTCGATGATTCTTGGATCAATGCCTGGCATTTCCTCATAAGACTAGGAAAAAACGTCGCAAAATTATTTGAATAAATCTATGTAGATTCGAATCTCCTCGGGGTAGTATTCCACTCCGACGAAGACATTCTCCACGATGCCAGGGGTTATAGAGATATTGATAGGTATCATTTCAACAATAGTTTCCATATTAGCCTCAACATAAACTGCGTGCGTAGCCAGAGGATTAATAGGACAAGACCTATATCCAGTCTTAGTCAACATAAATTCTCTTGCCTCTATTATTCTTAACAATAGGAGGAAATAAGATCCGTGATGGAGATCATCCTAGGGTGTTTCCAAACCAGTCAATGCCTCTAAAATCACCTCGTCAGAGGGCAAGACCAAGTCTAAAGAATCAATAGTGGAAAGGGAATCTTGAGCCCAAATAGGATCGAGAATTGGATCTAACTCCTATGCAGGAGTCAGATCAGGGTCACCTGAATCTTACTAGAAAATACTGTACGTAACTTCTGCCATGGACAAGGGCATGGACATGCCATGATTCCCTATCCCTTCCATCAAAGCTGATGGGGATGGAAGAGTCCATGGATCGTTAAAGCAAGTCATACGAAACGACGACTCTTGAAATATTTCATCCCTAGGCTAGTCAGGGACAACCAATATCATCTTGACATCATGAGAAGGAGGCGGGTAATAAAAAGTAACCATGAGAGGAGGGCACAAACCAACCCCCACGTTGACGATGCCAGGTTGTGGGTTATCAATCATAGGGACCGCGGATTCCCTTGATGAAGGGTCAGGCCTAGAGAAGGACAATTGATCAATGGTTATGATTCAACCCTTGTGTGGAAACAACAAGACCCAAAAAGCTATGGCAACCACTACATGCATTGCATATGTCCAGCTCCTTCCTAACAACATGTTGTAGTCGAGAGGTGCATCGACCACTTCAACTTCGACGCACACAATCTTCCCTCCTAACTGCACGGGGAAAGAAGGGATGATTCCATGTGTTCTGAAAGAGCGATCGTCAAAAATAGTAATCAGAGTAGGCGATGGAGACAAAATAGGTTGGCCAATGTCCTTCTAACATGCCAACAACATCACATATGTCAAGGCACACTCATCAACCACCATGCAAAAAATATTCTGGGTAAAATATTTCGTGGGATGGGCCACTACTATCTGAAACACAATGTTGTATGGGAGACAAGGCTTCAAGTTGGTCGTATCAAGCATAATCGTTCCCAAATTACAGGTGTCATCAGATCCTAAGGTAGCTAACATAGACTTTCTCTATGAAGGGTAGCTCTGGAGGACCTCCAAAGAAGACATCGCGCAAGGGGTTTGTGACAAATCCTCCAACAAAGAGTAATTTTGGGTGACCCTTTCATTTAGATTATGCGAAGCTTTCATGAATGCCTCTTTCAGGATACATGCCATTGTTTCTCCCATCGTCTTCTCGATCTGGAGAGGAACATATGGGTTTATGGCTTCCTTACCCTTTTCAATAGTTTCTGGCATTTCGTAATTGTGTTCCCTAGTTTCTATGTGAGTGTCACCTTTCAACATATAAACATTTGTGGCCGAGGGGTTATTAGAAGACGAAGGGGGTCCCTGACTGCCCCCATCCACTCTCAAAGAGACTTGAGTCAAAATTTTCCCATGTGGAAATGGGTTCGTTAACACAACAGGTTGCTACTGCGCCAATATCATTTGGGCCTCCGCAAGATGAGGGCACAGGTGATTCAGATGGTCTTCCGTGCAAAGGTTACATAGATACTTCAACTTTCTTTTCTCTATGTTTCCCCCACCAGCATTGTTGGTGGGTTTCTTATCCCCCTTACCCTTCTTGTTTCACTATTTATTCTTCCCTTTAGGCTGTTGGTTGGCCTTTGGGTTCGTTGAATGCACATTGTGTACATCCGATGTTTGAGTAGGGGGAGCAGATGAACTAGAGGTGTGGCTGGCCGTTGTCTATTATATCAATTTTTTTTGCAATTGATTCGATAACTGATCAATGGGATTTTCTTGTGCTGAACCAATTATACCATCGGCATGTGGTCCATAATTTTGTCTGGCCTTGTTAAGGATGGACCGTGGTGCATATGGAAAAACCTCATAAAGTAAACCAGACTGAGAGTATATTAGTTCAATCTATTGATCTCTCATTATCACCTCTTCCTCGGAAAACACTCCTGACATTGCGACGTCCTTGGATAATTGAGGTACCAAAGACTTAAGGAACCAATCTAGAAGGAAAGCTGGTGGGACTAGAACTTTTATCAAACTCTTCCGACGCCACCATTCTCGGATGTGATCCGAGATATGATCGATCTTTGTTTGCTCAAAGTTGGCCAACAATTCGGTGCTGACATCATATCTTAGAGGTAGTTGGAAATGGTTGAGGAAAACCATTTCCAAATCACTAAATCAAGAGTATCTTGAGCGGTCGAGCTTGATGTACCATTTCGCGGCACTCTCGATGAGGGTGCATTGAAGTAGACACAACAAAATAGAGTCATCTCGCAATGAGTTCAACCAGCACCATAGATGAAAAGTGGTCACATGATCACTTGGATCTTCGTTAGGCTTACCTTCAAACTTTGGAATGTTCGAGGGAAACTTTGTCGGCATAGGAGGCCAACTCGGATTGTGACAAATTGGGTCTTTTAACAACATTGAAAAGTCTAGCAAATGTAATGTTTCTAGAAACATAAGTTTGGGCTGTTGACTATGTACAGGGAGAAAGGAGCTTGGAGTTTGACTGGCACCAGGTTGCTAGGAAAAGTTAGGTTTCTGACCAGGGTTCTGGTAAATACCATGGCCTTGGCCAACAAACAGAGACTATGTTTGTTGAGACATCATCGATTGACTCCCATAGTTGGACGTTGAGGGATGAGTGGGGATTGCTCCCTGCATCGTGTTTCAAATATTATGTAAAGGGTTTCCCCCTACCGATCCGACGGGCAAAGGTATTGAGCCTTGCCCAGGGTTCCATTGACCATGGAAGGGGTTGCCCCCAGTGGACATCCCTGACGAGAGAACTACTCCCTGCCATGGATTCCAAAGTCCTTGTGAGGATAAGACTCTTGCATTTTCCCCCTATGTAGGAATAGTAACCTGCATAGGATTTTGTTGTCCAAAACCAGGGTTTCCCCCAATTGAGATGACAACTGATGAAAAATAATTATTTCCAAACGTGCTGAGCAAAAAGAATGACATTGAACCCACCGACGTGGTGTAGGAAGAAGGTCCTAGAATACTTTCTCCAAACAAGCTGTAGTTCATGTTCATCCCGAAGGGTTGCTGGTAAGCACTGCCGAGCAAGGGGGACATAGGAGGTATATGGCCTCCACCATAAGGGATAACATTATAGGGGGATGAGGTGTCCCCCATGGACCCTTGCAAAGGAGTGTTTGATATCCCTGCCCCCAAACCCATGGTCTGTAGGGTGGAGTAGGCGAGGACAGAGTTTGTATCAAAGCCAGTAATCCTGTATGAAAACAAAGGGCCCATCGCACTCTGTGTGAACGAAGAAGTGATCGCCGCCATAAATAGAATCATACCACTACCCGAAGTAGAGGCAATTGAGACCATCGTGGTCTGGACCTGCAAAGGTGAGTTAGGAGGAAGAACACCCCCTGTAGTGGTAGCCGTTGAGGGAGTATGAGGGCTCTCTAATGAATTACCAACATTTTCTTCCATAGCTTCTTGCAGGACTATCTGACGCTCGTGATCCGTTACCCTTAGAGGGGCAAGCTGTATCAAAAGTGGCACCGACAAGTGAGTGATCAGAGGGTTAAATGGATCAAGAGATTCCGCTCCAAGGTCAGAAATAATCAATTCCTCCAGAGTTAAGTGCTCTCCTCTCGGAGTTGGTTCGGGCATAGTTTCCTGCAGCCCGGTTGCCTCAAATGAACCTTTCTGGTCAAGTCTTCGGCGTAACGATGGTGGTGGTGGATCAAATGTAACCGACGGTAGGCCCAAAAGCTTTCGCGAATAACGTGGCTCTTGATCTTCCAATTTGTGAGAATATAAATTACATAGTAAGGATTTTACTAACGTTGAAAACCAAACACACACTAGAAAAGTTCCTACAAGATAAAGCAAGAAAAACACTATATAGTTGGAAGAACTGTTATGCCACCCAACACCAGAGAAACTTATCGGTGCAAGTGAAACTCGAACATGGACCTCTAGGTATACTCTACAAAGCATTGCCCGATGTCTACCCTAGGTACCATGGTATACCCACTCAATCACTTGTGTAGGTCCCTAAAATAAAGGCAACTAGATTTCCAGATGGCGAACAATCATCGGGCGGGTACAGTTGACAGTCGGGTGGACCGCAATGAGTAGGGTAACTAGGCCAGAAAATTACTGACGGTATCAAAAGCAAGTGGTTCGGAAGAAAACTGAGGATCCCCAATGGATTCAGGGTCCACGAAGCTTCGTATTCAAATGCAACCAACAAAATCCCACGACAAGTCCTCAATATGCGTTCCCCACTACGCTTGGTCTGACTTTGGAGGGGTTATCTCCGCTACCTTTTTGCACGCGACCTCGTGTTTATCCCCTGTGTTAGAGGAGGGTCCAAATAAATTTCACGTTTACTGGAGTTTTTACACTCCCTAGCTCTGACTCCAATGATTGTTTTTAGGCCTTGAAGAGTTTCCTATCCAACCTAATTCAAGACTCTAGCCTAGACTAATTGATTGACCCTACAAACATAAAGTCTAGTTGATTTTAAATTAGCCTTAATTTTAGATGGCTCATTTTAAGTCAAGGAAATGACAATGAAACTAGTAGTTTGTTTTAAGAGACGAAGAGGAGAAGTAAATGAAACTGAAAGAAAAATTACTTCTAGTTAACAATAAAGATTTGCAACTAACTCTTTAACCAACTTTTCGTAACTAACTTTTTCTAAGATCTTTTAAAGGAAAACCTAAAGCTAAATTTCACTAGACTACGAGATACTTAATGTTCTAAGCAATCAATAAAGAACTTAAGAAAATAACTCTTTTCTCTAACAAGAAAAGTAACTAACCCAACTACTTAACCAAACAAAGAAATGAAAATATTTTTCTATTTTTTTTTTATGATTCAAACAAGAAACTTGAAATAAATTCTTTTATTTTTCTTTAAAGAAAGTGAAAGGGGAAAAAGTGAAAAAACAAGACAAGACTGAAAACTAGCCTTTGGCCCACTGCATATCGCAAGGAGTCACTAAAGACACCTAACAGGCTAATCAACAAAACTCAAAGACTTCTCTAAAACCCATATGAAATAAACACAAGAAATCTTTGAAAAGATAACCAAACTGACGTCAAACCCAGGCTTCGACTGTAAAAGAAGAGACACTGTACATGATCAAGAAACCCTAAGAAGTGAAACTTCAATAAAGGAAGAGGTTGACTGCCTATTCTTAAAGAAAAAATTCTTGACACTGGCACGCTATTGGTGCTTCAACAGCCTGTGTATGTACGCGGGCTGTCTAAAAGTAGGGCGCCTATGTACGTGTATTGACCCACAGCAGGTCACGTACACCTCTATAACTTCTCAAAATAGAAAAAAAATAGGTAGACTGACAGGGCGGGGAGAATTGGTATGACACAACAGGTGACCAGAATCCCTTAAAGACCTAGCAGACTCAGAAAGAAACTCAAAAAAGTGAAAACCAATCAAATACCCAAATAATCCAATAAAACCTTAGAGTTTTCCCCAGTATGGTCGCCAGTTCTACTATAGCGAGAAAACCCACTATGGACTACACTGGGGTTCAACATGTAGGAAAATATAACCGTCTAAGAGTTTCCTATTTTTCTAACTACCCCGAATACACCCCAAATTAATACATGAAATAAAAAGTGAAAAGATCAGGTAACTTTACCTTTTTACTCTGCATACGATGTCAATCCTCTCGCGTTCGATAACTCCGCTGACTACAAGCCTCCTCCCAACGCTAGCCTGCATTAAAAAAAAAATAAACTTGAAACTACAAACATGCATCTCATATATAATTCACGGGTTAGATGTTAGTATAAGACATTAATCAAATACAAATATTTGACACATCATATTTCAGGACAGAAAAAGTATTCCTTTTATTGATATCACAATGTTTACTTACAACAAGGTCGACGACTGCTCCATGAACCTAGTCTGGGCTCCTCTTCACCAAGCTCCAACTTTTCTTCCACATATCTTTCTCCTCTTACAGTTCTTCTAGGGAAATATCATAGGCTTATGATGGAGGAAAAAGGGCAAGAATGGGAAATTATGATGCAAATCTCACAAGGTGGCTGCAATTCTTGGGGCAAGGAGGGGAAGTGAAATGGGCAGAGTTTCAATGTTCTTATGCTTGGCTTAGGACCGAGACCCCAATACCTAATTTTATATGACAAAAGGATGGTTATTCGGTTCAGTGACGGGCTATAGGTGGTGGGACAGTTGGGAAACTACCCAATAGCCCGTAATCTCAACGAATTCCTTGCAACTTTTTAATTTTTTCAACTTTTGTGAGTATACGCGGGCTGTAATGGTGCAACTAGCATACATACGTGGGTTGTAGTGGTGCAATAAGAATGTGTATGTGGGAAGTAGTGGTGTAGGGCACATACATATTCAAAAATAGTGTTTTTAAGAAGAGTTTCTCAATGATGGCTTGGAAAAATTTGCATGTAAGAGGGCTAAATGTCAAGTATGCATGTATGGTGCAATTTAGGATTATAACACACGTGTCACTTAGATTCACGATTTTCATGTACCTAAAATGCCAAATGGACCTTGACACTTGTCACCATTTGATTGCTCCATGTGTCCTTACTCACGTGGTCTGCTGACCTGGATCTCCTATCGTGACACATGTCATCCTCCTCGATCTAACGATTGTGATCAGTTCTAGATCAATGGTCTAGAATCATTTCGGCCTTCGCAAATTTGAGTTATCCATTCCCATTTATCAATTCTCCCAAAGTGATATTCCTTGAATAAAAATCGAGCAACTTTGACTTCATCTAACGGTCCATCTTCTACGCGAAAATCTCAACATGATCTAATGTTTGTCGAGATTTCAGTTGTTTCGGGATTTCGTGAATTCTTGATCCAACGATTGTGATTAGTTCTAGATCAATGGTCTAGATTCATTTAATCATCTATTACTTTGGGTTATTTGTTCCTAATTCTCAATTCTCTGAAGTGATATTCCCTAACTAAACATCAATCAACTTGACTTCATCTAACGATCCATCTTTGACATGACAATCTCAAAACGATCCAACGATTGTTGGGATTTCGGTTGTTTTGGGATCTTGTGAATCCTTGATCCAACGGTTGTGATTAGTTCTAGATCAATGGTCTAGATTCATTTTTTCATTCGGGACTTTAGGTTATTTGTTCCAAATTCTCAATTTTCTCAAAGTGAGATTCCCCAATTAAACCTTGACTTCATCAAATGGTCAAGAATGCTCCCGTAGTAGATCAACGATCAAGGATGATTTCAGAACTGAAACTTGCACAATCTTTAACTCAACCCTTTCATCTTGGAATGGTTTCTCACCATTGATCTGCCCTTACTGAGATCCAACAATCAGGACTTAATAAGATGTTTGATCCAAAGGTCCTCCTTTGTAACTGCTAGATATGATAGTCTTGGCTTGTCTTGAAATCTACATCAGTGGACATGATTCTCCCTCGATTCTTTTGTAGTTCTACTATGGAGATTTCAATACTGATTGCGTTTCTGCAATGTGCTTTCCCTTATGAGATTTTTGGTAGATTCCTCTACATGTTTTTTATAACAACTCATTATTATTGCAATGCACTTTCCCTTCTAAGATTTTTGGTTTTGTACTTGGATCCTAACTGATTGATATCATTGAATTATTGGGAATTTGATTCCGATGGTGTTTCTGCATGTTGTTCATAAAAACTCATCATCACTTCATAATGACATCGACTGTTGACATCAATGACAACACATCAAGGTCACGATAGTGTTTCTTCTACATGTTGTTTATAACAAATTATCATTACATCATAATGACATCGACTATTGACATTAATGACAACACATCAATGACAATATTTCTAACAGGGGTCATGTGTTTGACCTTAGATATGGATTAAACCATAAAAAAAAATAGGATAGATCCCTAGTTGAAGATAGTGTCCATATTGGTGATTAAATAAATCAAGGGCATCCATGACCCTCTGAATTGAGTGGTGTCTTCTTTTCCATACAACTTGCTCAGGAGAGACAAAGTGATCTTGTAGGGAGCTCATATAATACTAGTGGGATATGTATCTATTCTCCTTTCTCTAAAAGATTTTTTGGTTACCCACTAACTCTTCATAGGACCAACAATTTAGAGATAAATGCAACATCCACTCATCATTTAGGTCCACTTCGATAGATGGGATATTGCTTTTGATATTTTGATGTAACTATGGAAGATACTATTTTGTATTTGTATTGGTCAAACCTAAAGAAGGTTATTGTAATCTTATTATATAAAACAACTCAAAATAAATTATTATTTTATTGTTATCCTTATTGTAAAAGTCAAAACGAACTCTCTTAGGGTTGCATCTTTTCGGGATTTAAGTTATGTGTATAAATAGAGGTCGAGTTCCTCTCATTTATATACACACACAACTCACCTTATCTTGTGTATTTTGAGCATAGCAAAGGAGGTCTAGAACAAGAGGTCTTAGTATCTTGGTCTTTGGTATGTTGGTATTGGTTTATTTTTGGAGAGCTATAACATGACATTATACTGGTTGAAGGAATCTGTACTGAAGAATTAGTTGCTAGGTTTTCTCCCCCATGAGGGTTTCCCATGATATATCTTGTGTTCTATGATTTTTTATCTTTCAGTGATCCTATTACATGCAATTGTTAATGAATGTTAAAGAATATAACTGTAACTTCTAAAATTATAACATGGTATCAGAGCAGGCCTGAATAGAAGATAATTCAGAAATCTAAAAGACAAAAGGAGTCATTTTTCTTGATAGGAGTGGTTTTCGGACAAGACAAAACCACCAACAAATGTGCCCTAGTGGAGTACATCTTTTCCCTAGATGAGATCTTTAGAATCCATAATTTGTAATTTAGGGGAAGGATGAATACATGAACCAAGATTCATGAGAAGGTGGAGGGAGATGACAACTTCATAGCTTGGAGGCATATATTATCCCTCCTACTAGAAGAACATGATCTAGAGAAGTTCACTAAAGAAGAGGTTTCGGAACCAGAGGGAGATGAGGCTAAAGAAAAGCACAAGAAGGATATGGTCAAAGCAAAGAGGATTGTTGCAAACTCCATTAAGGACCATCTTATTCATCACATATATTCATTATCCACTCCAAAATAAATGATGGATTCCTTAACCTGATTGTTTGAAGGTAACAACATCAACCGAAGAATGACCTTGAGAACTCAGTTAAAGAACACGAGGATGCAAAATTCAGAAACCATCCACTCTTACTTCTCAAGATTGAACCAGATCAAGGAGAAGATATAATCCATTGGTGGTATAGTGAATGGAGAAGAAATAGTGATGACCAACTTGAATGACCTCCCAAGGTCATGTGATGCATTTATTCAAGGGATATACTCATGAAGGAAGCTACCCAAGTTTAGTAGGATATGGGAAGATTGCAACCAAGAAGAAGGAAGGATAAAAACAAGAGAAGATAAGATGGTAGATGATTATCAAGCCCTAGCCTCCCACACCAGGAAAGGAAAGATAAATAAAGAACCCTCCTCACCCAAGAAGTTTCAGAAGGGTCGAAAAAATAACCCAAATATCATATGTTTATGTTGTCAGAAAATGGGACACATTGCTAGGAAGTGTTCCCTCATTTAGAGACCAAGGGAAAATAAAGGAGGTAAAAGGTATCGTGTTCATAAAGATAAATATGATGAGCCACCCAAGAAAGTTGCAAAGGAAGATGAATCAAGTGATGATGAGTATGTTCATATCTCATCCCTTACATGAACTATCACTCATGGAAGTGACATTTGGTGGGTGGACAGTGGTGCTTCCAAGCACATGACAGGTTATAAAGACTCCTTGTATAACCTTACTCATAAGGATTCACCGCACAAGGTGAAATTGGGAGATGACTATCAATATATGATGAAAGAAGTAGGAGAAGACTCCTACAAGTTAGACTCAGGAAAGCCAATGAAGATGAAGGAAGTTCTCTATGTTCCTGGATTGAAGAAGAACCTTCTTTGGATTTCAACATTGGATGAGAAGGGTTACATAGTTGCATTTGTTGATGGACACGTTCTTATGTGGCCTAGAGGGAAGACTTTTGATGATGTTGTGGTGATTGGAGTTCAAGAGGGAGGACTCTACAAATTGAAAGGGCGATCAAATTCAACATTAATTCATGACATTTTGAATCCCAATGAAATTATGGCATAGGATATTTTATCACCTACATTACAAGGCCTTACTGAGTGTGAGCAAGATGGTGACAAGACTACCAAATATCCAGGAAAAACCAGATGGCGTGTGCAAATGTTGTGCACAAGGAAAGAACATGAAGCACTCCTTTCCCAGTAGTGATAACAAATCCAAAAGAGTATTGGACATCATGCACTCAGATGTTTGTGGAATGATGCCAACAACTTCACTAAGAGGATATGTTTATTATGTGTATTTTATTGATGATTACTCAAGTAAAAATTTGATCTATTTGTTGAAGGAAAATAATGAAGTGTTTGGAAAATTCAAAGAATTTAAGGCATTGGTAGAAAACCTGACAGAGTGGAAGATAAATACCTTGTGATCAGATAATGGAGGAGAATTCACTTTAGAGGAATTCAAAGAATATTGCAAGGAAGTTGGGATTAAGATGGAGATTTCTACTCCCTACAATCCTCAATAGAATGAAGTAGCAGGAAGGAAGAATCATATGATCATGGAAGTAGTGAAGGATATGATACAAGATCAATATCTACCTATGCATATTTGGGAAGAAGCAAAAAATACTGCAGTGTACGTGCAAAACAAAATTCCCCACAAAGTACTTGAAAACAAGACACTAGAGGAGATGTTTTAAGGAGATAAGTTGGAAGTCATCCATCTAAGGGTATTTGGATGCCCCGTATTTGTGCATGCACCCAAGGAAAAGAGGACACAATTGGATCCATCTAGAAAGAATGGAATATTTGTTGGTTACAGTGACACATCAAAGGCATACATGATATATATTCCCGATCACCGGAAAGTTTATATTAGCCAAAATGTCACCTTCAATGGAAGTGCAACTTTCATCAAATCAAAATAAAAATGTGAAAAAGAGGTTCATGAGGAGGAGAATGAAGTTACTAGAGTTCCATAGGCAGAAGTAGTTGAACCAGAGGAAGTCATTCACGAGGATAATGACATGGAAGAACCTCAGAGGCCAAAAAATATGCCTTCTTGCAAGAGAAGACCATCTTGGGCACATGAGCTCATTAGAGATGCATAAATATATGGTGCCCTAGAAAAATATCTCAAGGAAAGTAAGAAGTCAAAACCGTATACCAGATATGTGGCATGTTTGTGTGATATCATGGATGCAAAACCATTCGGTTATGAAGAGGCTACAAAAAAGAGGGTATGGAAGAATGCCATGGGGGAGGAATATCAGTCCATAGTAAAGAATGATGTATGGGATGTGGTCCATAGACTAAAGGAGAAATCAATATTAAGTTCAAAATGGATCTACAAAATGAAACATGCAGTTGATGGAAGTATTGAAAAGTATAATTCTAGATTTGTGGCTTGAGGATTCTCTTAGAAGGAGGGCATTGACCATAGATGATTTTAGGGGCAAAATTTTGCTCATGGGCGAAATTAAGGGGCCTCTAATTTTTTATTGGGCAAATTTTTTGTATTAGAGTGATTTTTTTAAACTTATTTCATTAGCCCATAATTTATTTTAGGGTAAAAATCGTGTGCAGGGTTAGCCCATGTTTTTAGGAGGGATAGAGGAAAACAAATTATATTTAGCCCCTGAAATTTGGAGGAACAAGCTTCCATTAGCCAAATTTCTAGAAATATGGGAATTTATGATAGCTTCTTCGCCCTG
>ML797265.1:0-13127 GCA_009831015.1 Picea engelmannii | reverse complement strand
ACCTTCTTGAATGGTGAAATAAAAGAGGAAGTATATGTAGAGAAAACACAAGGGTTCGAGGTACATGACAAGGAGACACATGTGTGCAGAATGAAGAAGGATTTATATGGATTAAAGTAGGCACCCAAAGCATGGTATGGAAGGATTGATAGTTTTCTGACGAACTTAGGATTTACAAAGAGCAGTGCAGATCCTAACTTGTACTTTAAGGTTGTGGATGATGGTATGGTGATACTACTACTGTATGTGGATGACTTATTTCTAACATGTGTGGAAAATCTCATCTCAAAGTGTAAGAGAAAACTGGCTGCTGAGTTTGAGTTGAAATATCTCGGGATGATGCATTACTTTTTAGGTATCGAGGTATGATAGAGACAAGATTATATCTTTTTGAATCAAGGAAAGTATGCAGTGGAAATCCTGAAGAGGTTCATGATGTTGGATTTCAAGGCAATGGATACACCTGTGGTATCAAATTTGAAGTTGTTGTAGGATACGGCTTCAAAGAAAATGGATGTTACTTTATATAGGCAGATGGTGGGTTCGTTGATGTACTTGATGAATACGAGACCAGATATATGTTTTTCCATGAACACCCTTAGTCAGTATATGGAGCAAACCATGAAAGTTCATTTGGTCGCAACAAAACATGTGATAAGGTACCTTAAGGGTAAATTGGATTATTGTCTCAGGTATGTGATAGACCATGAGTTTGGGTTATATGGATATTTAGATTCAGATTGGGCTGGAAATATTCATGATCGGAAGAGTACTTCAACATATTGCTTCAGTCTAGGCTCCAATATGGTTTCCTGGAGAAGTATGAAGAATTCATGTGTAGCACTCAATATGATTGAGGCTAAATATGTGGTAACATGTGCAACATGTAGAGAAGTAGTGTGGTTTCAAAAGCTATTGTCTGGGTTATTTGGTCTCAAACTGGAGGGAACCTGCATTTTGCGTGACAACCAGAGTTGCATGAAGTTGTCAGAGAATCTGGTGTTCCATGACAGGTCGAAGCATATCGAGATCAAATATCACTATATCAGGGATATGGTGCAGAGGGGAGAAGTAAGGCTCCAATATGTGACTACCTAGGAGAAGGCTGTAGACGTATTGACCAATCCACTGTCGATGATGAATTTCGAGCACTTCAGGGAAAATATTAGCGTGGTCCCTCTTTAGAGGGAGTGACGAGGTAAGGATGCATTGAGGGGTAGTGGACATCCTAGGGACATGTTGTAGCTATTTGAGAGCTACCCACAGGCCTTGGATGCATTGGCTGTGAAGTCACAGAGGTGCACATGATGAGGTACATATGCATTGTGGGGTAGTGGATGTCATGGTGGCATGTTGAAGCTATTTGAGAGTTATCCACATGCCTTGGATGCATTGGTTGTGAAGTCATGTTGTACTATGGATATTCGATGCTGTATAGATTCATATGTTCAATGGTCAATGGTCATGAGCTCATGTGGAAACAAACAATACCTTCCTAGTTAAGAGGGAGTGTTGATATTTTGATGTAACTACGAAATATATTCGTTTGTATTTGTATTGGTCAAACCTAGAGAATATTATTGCAATCTTATTGTATAAATCGACTCAAAATAAATTATTATTTTATTTTTATCCTTATTGTAAAAGTCGAAACAAACCCTCTTGGGGTTGCATCTTTTTGGGAGTCAAGTTATGTGTATAAATAGAGGTCAAGTTCCTCTCATTTATATACACACACAACTCACCTTCTCTTGTATATTTGGAGCATAAAAAAGGAGGTCTTGATTTATTGGTCTTTGGTAACTTGGTCTTGGTCTATTTGTGGAGAGCTATAACGTGACATTGTACCGGTTGAAGGATTCTATACTGAAGAATTGGTTGTTTGGTTTTCTCCCCCACGAGGGTTTCCCAGGATACATCTTGTGTTCTATGGTTGTTTATCTTTCAATGATCCTATTACATGCAATTGTTAATGAATGTTAAATAAAATAACCATAACTTCTAAAATTATAACAATTGTAACATGGATCCAGAGTTGATGTCTAGAATGAGGTGATGGCTTTTCCACTAGTGTCTAATATCAGTTTATTGTTAATGTTTGGATAAATAATAAGCTAGATGATGACTTCTGTGCAAGGAAGAACAATGATTTGAAAAACTATTCTATGGATATGTGACTTATTAATGGATTGGTAGACACCTTCATTGAGGTAGGTGTCTCTAGGGAGGAGTGAAATATCAAGGAATATTTCCTCCCTAAACATCTGGTAATGGTCTCCCCATTTGAAAATTGTCCCTGGGTCCACATAACATTTTTTTCCAGCATAAATAGGTCTCGGAATGCCACAATCTATCTCTATTTCAACTTCTTCATGATTTGGACTCAACGTGATTACCCACTCTTTATTCTTCTTAGCTCTCATAGAAGCCATATCTTAATCCTACAACTCATCCATTTCAACAATAATAGAAATTATTGATGTTAGTTATACAAGTAAGATTGAATTGCATGTATGTGGAAGAAAATATAGATACAAGCATTGGTAGGTCTCTTACCTTCAATTTACATATTTCTAGAGAAGAACTCTATTAGTGTGATGACCATTTCGACCATTTTCATCCCTTTTGTAGAGTGGGTAGTTTGAAAGATGAGGAAATGGGTGTGCATTATATGGTTAGACAAATTTTTATTTATCATGTTTTGCACATAGGAGAGTTCCTTGGTTTTGTTTGAGAAAGAAAGCGGGTAATATTGGTCTTCGTGGTAGGTTGATCACTAGTTGGGTTGAATATGACCTCTTATAAATTTTGGGAGATGATTACGTTATGGGAATCCGTTTTCATTTATTTCATGTGGGAGAATTATCTTTCAAGGAAAGGGTGAAACACCACTTGTCACTTTGCAAGTTTCATTTCTTCTCAAATGGGAAGTGATCAAGAAAAATGTGGGAGAGGTTCAAAGAAAATATCAATTTATGTATACATTCCATTGAATGAAAGACCTTGTGAGAATATGGGGTTGAATGTTTACTGGATTCGAGATTGTATGAGTTATGTGTTTGGAGAGTTCAAGGGTTATTGTGCTTATTGGATTAATGTTAAAATGCATGGGGAAGAATGAAAAATGCCTCCAACAGAAATGGGAAATCCCCATTACCCTTAGAAACCATGAAATATTTTGGTTAGTTGGTTGGTAAAATAAATTAGATGCTTGGGTTTTATCCATGCTTTCTCTATCGACATCCAACAATTGTACAAGGATTTAAGCTATTGAAAAGGAAGGAATCCCATCTTTTATTTTTTTATTTTGTCACCCTATTATATTTAGTGGCCATGTGGTAGCAAGGAAATGGTGGAGGGTGTGGAGGAGCATTCCTTAGAAAATAAAAGAAAAAAAAAATCTAATTTGTACAAGCTGGGGTAATATGTTTACCTAGAAAATGACAAGTGTTAGCTTAAATAGGATTTGTACAACTTCTATGAATCATGGAGGCCTTGGGAATCTTTATGTACTTTGGGAGCTTCTTCAATGTTGATGCAATTGAGGAGAAAGTGTAAATGGTGAAGAAAATGGCCCAAATTTTCTTTTATAAACAAAAAACAACTTTTTTCTACTTTCTAAAACTTGTTTGAAAGCTCAAACCAGTCTTGTAACACATGCAACAATTTTAGTGAAGTGATATAAAGGGTCTGTTAGTCCTTGAGACAACCTCCTTGATTGTTGAGGAGATCAGTGTCAAGACATTCAATAGTTGGGTATGTATTTGCTTGTATGGAGATGGGGAAAAGTAAGACAACTCAAATCAAATTTTTAAGGCCAAGGTTTCAATTTTGTAGGTTATGTCAAAAATCAAGGAGTTAAACATATAAAACATGGATCATGTATTAGTTTATGCCAATAAAAGAAAAGAGGAAATAGGAAGGAATGGTAAACACATCAACTAGTTCTTTTAGTTATAGATGATCATTCGACAAGAAGAATGATTCATAAAACCTGAAATGCTTTTAGATATATGAAATGAAATATAAACATGAACACAACATACAACAACAAGCTTTGTAATGATGCCTTCAATTACATAAGAGATGAAACTTGTAAACTGGAAATAGTGCATCAATTTTAGTCATAGAAGAAGTAAAGAGTACATGAGATGATGATCCGGTTCAAATGATCATAGTCCTCATGATGATCACTACAAAAAAATTCAAGCTTAGCTAATCAAGCTATTACATAAAGCTCCTTGCCTACCTCCCACTCCCCTGACTTCATATTTCTTTCATGTTTATATAGAAAGATGATTATTAACCACATTATCCCCCCCTAGGGAGTGAAATTTATCCATAATATCAAGAAATCAAGGAAGAAAATTCGAATTGGTGATCATCCTCATGAAATTTGGCAACTAAAACTCCAAATCTGGGACAAATCTGTGCCAAATATACTATTACAACCTGAGTATTGAAAAATAGGGTTCAAAACCTATCCTCTATGCTTCAAAAAGGAATAAGGAGCCTATATCTTCATAGTTATGTTGCAAAAATCCTCAACATATCCAAATAATTGATTTCAATATCCCTAAAGAATAGGAGATGAGATTGATCATGCATTTTTGCAAGAAATAACCTACTGAAATTCTAAAAAATAAGTCGCAAATATCTACCTGTATCTCTCAAACCATGATAATTATATAAAAAATGAGAGAGGTTTTTGTGAATGGGCCCGTTCAAGAAAAAATATTCTTTCAGTTTTAAAACATTCACCTCCATCTGTTCGGAAAGAGAGCCCAAAGACAATGACTAAAATAGGGAAAAAACAAAGCATTTCAGAAAATTCTGGCATCGCCTTTTCAAAATTTTAACAAAACCACATGAAACCTTGTATTTCCTTTGCCAAAATGTTGAACTTGATTCTCTTTGATTTGTAAATGAACCTTTGAATGAAATTTGTATGAACTTCAAGAGGCATAGGCCCCTCTATCTCTATGCACATTACATGGCCACTTTTCATCATTATGATTTATCCCACTTCACCGGAAAAATCTTCAATCACCTTTGACTGAACTTTCAATCTCTTTATTTGAATATGCTCTGTCTCTATCTAATCAAGCTTCTAACTTGTTCTTGAGAATATATTAAAGTTTGTTCGATGGTATAATTGAAGATTTAGGCATATCTTGACTATCTGTACTCAGGTCCAAACCCTTGAACCCTGTAGTCACCAAATGGAAAAGATCTTGTAATTTCGATGAGGATGATGAAAGGTTATCCTCGGTACTTAGAATTTTTTAATTATTTTAAGGTGTATATATATATTTTTTAATTTTATACAGGAGTTTTGGTAGTTCTAATGATATTTCTTAATTGAAAATGCTACCAAAATACCGCTTTCACATCAAGGCTTAAAACTTGTCATCAATGTCCCAAAGACCCCTGACATACCTTAAAAACCTTATAGTCCTTAAGGATTAACCTTATTAGACCCATGTTCAAACAAGGTTTATGACCCGAATTCAAGAAAGTTGACAGGATTATGATATATCACACTTTGAGAAAGTTTCTTGGTGTGTAACAAAGTGAATCTATCATGACAAATAAATTTTTCTTGGGTGCGATGAAGGAAGTTGTCACAAAGTTTGGTAAGATGCAGTGTATCACAAGAGAGAGAAATTCCAGGTGTGATGTGTCTCAATTTTATAAAACTTTGAGAGGTGTGATATGTCGTTATGAAAACTACTTTCCCTATGATGTATCATGTCCTTGGATTTTTTCGAACATTGTGATATATCACTCCAAAAGAAATGTTTGAAGGCTGCAATACATCATGAAAATTGAAAACTTTCGAAGCTGCAAAATGTTGAATTTTCCAAAACTTTCTAAGTCTTTTTGTATCAAAGAGAACAAAATTTTATGTGATGTGGTGTATTGCACAAGTTAAAGTTTTTGTGCAATCTGATAAAGGAACATTTCACAAGTTTTTCAAGGCCGTGCCAAGGCAAATTTTCTCAAAAAAGGTTAGAACCAGAGATCAAAAGAAACTACTAAGGCTTGATGATATCTATGAAGAGTGTCAAAGACTTATTGCATGGAAATTCTTCTACGTTATGTGATCAACTAAAAGCTAATTCTATGGATGCTTAAAAGTCTAAAAAATAAGGAGGGGTGCCAATCCATTTTTCCTTCTTGAAATTGAAAGATAAAATGATATGGGAAAGTTGTCTCTTGCTCAATAATTGTTAACACACTGTACTGAAACCATGAATCTTTGAAACTAAGCTTTTAAATAGTCACATGTTCTATTAAGACACAAATTTACCTTTGGTAGAGCATCGTTTCTTCCAACTCAATGGGTTCCCACTACACCTTGTGCTTCAGATTAGCTAAATGAGTATTCACTTCTAGCTTGTCCAACTTACTGGTCAAAGATGCAAGGCCAAAGCATGGAGTTTTTTCCTAACTTAGTTCTTCCTTAGATGCTAGTGTATTGCTAGAAGGTTGTTATAGACAAGATATATTGAATATAATGTTACTTTATTTATGTTCTCTTAGTGTTCCTCTACTACTAGTGAGAGTCCATATCCCTGATGAAGTCACCTTGGTATCACATGCCTTTCTCCATTGCAAGTAAGCATCCATAGCCATGATGAAGATACTTGCATGTACCACACGATCTGAAATTCCTTTTCCAAACCTTTACCTTTTGATTTTATTTTTTGAGACAGAGGTGGATGGGGGATCTCAACTATCCTTAAAGGCAAGTGGGATGATACCTATTATCTTAGAATTTTTTTAGATATGCATGTTTTTAAATGATAGGCACATTTTTTCTATGTAAAACCTTTGGAACTTCATCAAATTTTGAGTGAAATATTAGTCACTATTAAGTGAGTGAGTGGAGCCTTGGGGATAACCAATAGTCTACTCATAACTCAACCTCAGTTGATCAAAGACATTTGTTGTCTAGGTAGTGTTCCACCACTAATTTTGTAGCTTAGATACTAGATCGAGGTAATAAAAGAAGATCGTGAACCAATGTATTATCCATTTGGCTCAAAGTGGAGTTTCATGATTATGAGCAACTACAATCAGGGATCCTAAAGAAATCATAATAGTTGTAATGTATAATCAATCAATTTTTGGAAAAGGATTAAAAAGGAACAATCTTTTAAAAGAAACTAACTAAGCAAAGGAGTGATTAAAGAAAAGAAAACAATGTGAAAATTAAATCAAACAAATAAAACAAGAAAAATTCAAATGTGTAACTTAAAGGAAAACAAAAGGAAATCTACCTATGCATAAGCTAACTACTTGAAGGGCAACTAACTGAATTATTTTTCATAAATTGTCCATTGATAGGAAGTAGGTCTACTTCTCCTTCTAGGTTTTTCAATCTATATGTTACTAGGCCAAGTTTTTCAACCACTAAGTGGGGACCAAGCCATAACTATTGGAATTTAGTATGCTTACACTTATCTTTGTGCAACTTGTCCCACTTTAAAACTAGGTCTCCCACCTAGAAGGTTTTTTCTCCTATGGATTTCTTGTTGAAGCATCTCTTAACCCCCTATTAATGAACAACAAATTTCTTCTTTTCCTTCTCTCTTTCTTTGTCTAGTATGTGTAGGATATCAACCCTCCTCTAGATGACTAGGCAACTTTGCCCACATGAAACCTAAGACAATTGAAGAGATGGCATGCATATGTTTGGAGGGATGATGACTTCTTTTCCATAGATCATAAAATAAGGCTCAATGTTCCTAAAGAGGCTTTAGGGGTCACTCTATCATCCCACAAAGAATTTGCTAAGGCATTTTTGCAATTCCTCTAGTGATTAACTATAGTTTATTTTAGGATGCAGATCAAATTTTTGTTAGTTGATTTAGCTACACCATTTCCATGGGGGTAATAATTAGTTGAATTTCGTAAGATGATCCCATTATTTTAAAAAAAATCAATTAACTTTAATGAGGAAAAATAAGTGTCATTATAAAAAAAAGGAATAGTTGGCATGCCAAACTTGGTAATTAGATGATGTTCTAGAAATTTTGAATCACGACCAGTTCATTTACCTTAATCAACAGTACAACCTTGGTCCATCATGTAAATTATTCTATTGCAGTCACGATGTATTTTTGTTACCTGAAATAATTTGGATTTATCTCGTTGATCACATCTAGAAACCATTGTTCGAAAGGTTCCTCAACAACTACATGATGTAAAGGATTTTTTTGGTTTATTCTCCCTACCAATGCACTTCAAGCATGTTTTTCATTTCTGGACATAAGAGTGGGAATATTTCAACACTATTGGCCAACAATATCCAACTCTAAAGATCTTGTGAGTTGTTGTGTCACTAGAAAAATTTCCTCCAACATGTCTACCATGTAACTCTACAAGGACTTTATCAACTTCCTATTTCTCAAGACATATGAGAAATAAGCCATCATAGTTTTTCCTAGACATGATGGCATTGATGATCTAGTACTGAGAGGATCATAGCCTTACTACTCTTTTCTACTTGGAGTTCATATGACCGAGAGAAGTATCGTGTTGTAGATATTGCTTAATGTTGTTATATTAGGAATATGTCTGAGCATGAACATATTAAACCTCTTGCATGTAGAACACTATTTCATTCTACTTGCCTTCCTCTAATGAATCAACTGGGTCTAATTGTGGTGTTCCTTAATCCTTGAAAATTGAAACACATCCAAGTACAAAAAGAATAAAATCGCATATTAACTAAAAATAAGAGACAATAAGATAAAATCTATAAAATCACCCTTGTATTTTTAATGCAAACAAGAATACAATGTTCACTTACTTCTTATGGTGGGGATACCTTCCACTAAGCAGAGCTCCAAATACACAATAGAAGACAAAACATTTCATAGTATTTTATATTTTTAAAAAACTTTTACATAACAAAAATCCTAACCACTTACGGTCCCATCATTAATGAGTACCAACTACCTAGTGGGCCTCTAAAGTGGACCATTTTTACATTGAATAAATATCCACTAGTATCCAATGGGAATTATTCAAAGAGGATGATCACATAAAAAAAATTAACTAACTCCTATGGAGCCTAAAGTAGGGAGGTTAGGGTAGGAACCTAACATTAATGCTTCTATTGATAACCTGCACAGACCTTGACCTCTGACTATGGTTGCAGGTTGACATCTAAATCATACTTCTAGATGGTCGTAATCCAATTCCCTCTTCTCTCACTGAGTTCTTTTTGCACGAATAGTGACCTCACAGTCGAGTGGGGCACTATCATCTTGGTGTAGTTCTTTAGAATATAAGGTCTGATATGATTGACTACTTTATAAACAATAAGGGATTATTGATCGCGAGGCAATTCATTTTATCCCCTTGTAAACAAGTGCTCATAAAATGTATTGGGCATTCATTCCCTTGTTCATCCTTCTCTTTAAGCATTGTTGCATGAGAATGATCAGATGCAAACATATAAAACAAAAGTATTTATTGAAATATGGGCTATGCGACATTGGTGCTATAGCTATGGAAACCTTAACTTTGTCAAATATCCCTTTTCAATAGAGGTCCATTTGAATTGCGAGTCATTTTTAATCATTTTTTGAAGGGGCTCAACAATTTAAACAAAGTTAGCTATGGATATCCATACAAAATTTATCCTTCTGAAAAAACACTACATAGACTTCTTGTTGTTGGGAATGGGAATCTACATTATGGAATTAGTTCATGAATGATCTATATAAATCCAATCCTTGGATATGATGTGCCCGAGAAGTTTACCTTTTGAAACTACAAAGATGTTTTTTGGGGGGATTTAGAGATATACCATGTTTCTAACATCTTTCAAAAACATGATTTAAATGATGAAGGTGATCTGACCTCTTCTTGGAATATATTGTGGCATCATCAAGGTAGTCCAAAACACTTGGACTGATCAATCCTTTGAATTTTATATCCATGGAACATTAGAGCATAACACTTTTGTTTATTATTCCAAAAGGATTTTTTTGGTATGCATATGTTCCCCACTTTGTGTGAATAGTGGTTTTTAATTGATTGGATTCGGCTACTAAAATTTGATTGTAGTCAGGGAACCCATATAGTAATGAGAACATATTAGAACCAAAAACGAGTTTCAGAATTTGTTCCATTGAAGGAATAGTGTAGTTATCCTTTTTAGATTTTTGATTTAGATTGTAGAAGTCCACACATAGTCTAATCTCCCAATACTTTTTCTTGATAGGTGCTAGATTTTTTGCCTAGGTTGAATGGAGAACCTTAAAGATGATCTTGGCATCCAATGGTTTATTTATCTCATTCTATATTAGTGGTTCCAAAGTTGGATGTGTTAGAATATAGAGGATTGTGATCGTTTAACCATTGACGATACCCTCGTCACCCAACCACAGGTCAAAGCCACCCTCCGAGCACCTTGACCTTGACCGAGAAGAGAATTCTGGCTGCAATCAATAGCCAAGAGAGGCTAAATGCACCAAGAAAGAGAATAGAAACTAAGCTGAACAGATGATCACACCCAGAAGCTAGCGCACCACTTTCCCAGCTCTCCCAGAAACTTGCGCACCAAACTACTGCTGCCTGCAACTGCCAGTGCAAATTTTTCTCTCAGTGCAACTGCTGAGATGTGTAATAATGAAACTGGTGCCCTGTATTTATAGTGGACTAGCTAGTCTAACTGGGGCCGACTTCTCCTTCTGGGCATCAATAAATTCTATATAATTATATTTTTTCAGCTGACAACTTGTCTAGGGTTTCCTTCAATTCTTTGCTTCCTTCTGGAGGATTCTAGTCTCGTCATAGATCATAATGGAGGTTCATACCTCCCAAAGCTACCATAATATTAACACTCCCTCCTAGCTAGGGATGTATGGTCTTGAGCACAACAGACCATTCAACTGGTAGCACCACGAGCACCTGTCATTATTATCTGACTGGATAATCTCCTATGACAACTGGTACAATATCAATTAATAGAACACACATGTGTCTATTCCGGTAGTAAAAAACTACTCAATCTTGTGAAACACAATAAAAAACAGTAGCATATATACTGTCATTCATTCTTCATAACAAATATCTGAGAGCATCTTGCATAGAAGCAATGCTATGATAAAAACTGAATCATCTGGGCCAATCTTTCACTCACGTCTGTGAGATCTGAAAGTGTCTTCACTCAATATAGAATATCAACAATAATCATCTGGGCCAATCTTTCACTCACATCTATGAGGTCTGAAAGAATGTCTACCCTCAATATAGAATATCAATAATGGGCTATTTGCCCCATTCTTCTCAACCAAGGAAGAAGGATTGTTTCTGATTTCTGAACCTGGACCATTTCCCACCTTGGGCCATTCTTCCGACACTAAACAAAGTGTAACCTGGAGAGAATGAGTCTGCCCTCAAGAAATGTTTGGACCATTCCTTACCCTGGGCCATTCCTCCGACACTAAACAAAGTGTAACCTAGAGGGAATGAGTCTGCCCTAAGGAATGACTGTCCTGGACTATTCCCCACCTCGAGCCATTCTTCCGACACTAAACAAAGTGAAACCTGGAGAGAATGAGTCTGCCCTCAAGGAATAACTATCCCTGATTGCTGAGCCTGGACTACTCCCCACCCTAGGCCATTCCTCCGACACTAAACAAAGTGTAACCTGGAGAGAATGAGTCTGCCCTCGAGGAGTAACTGTCCGGACCATTCCCCACCCAGGTTCATTCCTCTGACACTAAAGTGTAACCTAGAGAGAATGTATAACCCTCGAGGAATGTCTGTCCTGCATCAACCTCCAAAACGGACAATTCTTCGAAACTGCTCACAACTGTGAACTGCGAAAGAATGAATGCCCGACAAGGCAGACCATTCTACTTGACCACTACTCAGAGTGACTGTCAAGAAGAATGACTGTCCTAGACCACTCCCCATAATGGGAAGTCGTTATCTATGATACATCATCAATTAGTCTTCCTCCCATGTTAACTACAATGGGAAGTCACTGTCTGTCAGAAATCTCAATCCACTTTCCGAACAGGAAAGCATCTGTCCAATCTGGACTGTTACAAAGATAAATGCTCCCTCCTAACTGGAGAGTTATTTCAATCAAAAAATAAATGTTTTTCAAGAATATTTTTACGTACCTTCTCTATCCTGGAGAATCTTCCCTTTTAGCTAAGGGAGTTATTTCCACGACCCCCATCTTCTCTCAGAAATATGCAAACTTGATTCTGGAAAGAGGTTTTGTCAGGATATTTGCTGTCTGCTCATCAGTGGGGATATACTCGAGATTTACCTCTCCTTCTTGGACTTTATCTCGGATAAAGTAGTATTTGATCTCAATGTGCTTCGACCTTTCATGAAACATTGGATGCTCAGATAATCTTATACAACTCTGATTATCACAATATATTGTGGTCGATTCTGGAGTCTGATCAAATAAATCGGATATTAACTTCCTTAGCCATACTGCTTCTGTGCATGCTTCGCAAGATGCCATATACTCTAATTCTGGTGTACTGAGTGCGACAAACTTCTTCTTCCTACTGCTCCAAGATATCATAGCAGAGCCCAAGCTGAAACACATACCTGAAGTACTCTTTCTCTCTTCTGCACTTCTTGCCCAATCAGAGTCTATGAATCCATGAAGTTGGATATCATTGGATGCAGTATATCTTAAGCCATAGTTTATTGTCCCACAAATGTATCTTAGGACATGCTTTGCAACTATCCAATGCTCTTGTTTAGGTTCCACCTGGAACTGACTTAATGTATTTACAACAAAGCAAATATCTGGTCGAGTATTTACCAAATACATCAACGATCCGATTAGCTGCCGATATAGAGATGGATCTACTGGATTGGAATCTGGGACTTTCACTTTTCTTATATTCGCATTCATAGGAGTGTCCATGGACTTATAGTCCATCATTCCAAACTTTTGAAGGATCTTTATTACGCATTTTCCTTGTCCAAGGAATACTTCACCACGCTTCTTCCATACTTCTAGTCCCAAGTAATAGTGCATGAGACCTAGATCCTTCATATCAAATTCAGAGGCTAAATCCTTCTTGCATTGGATGATTAGAGATTCTTCACTTGTTATGAATAGATCA
>ML797264.1:349850-366163 GCA_009831015.1 Picea engelmannii | reverse complement strand
TGACCAATAATTCTCATGATTTGAATAGTCCACTTAGCACTCATTGCATCGGGTGATGCTCACAGGGGTGAAGAAATGGGATTGAAACCAACGAAATGAATTGCATAGCATCAATCAACACTTCCGGGGCTTGCACAATTTATTGTTAAAAGGTTTCCTAATACATAAATATGTATATTTGTTTTTATTGTCCCACAAGTATATAGAATAGTGCATGGTCATGGATTATAGGTGTATGGTTTTAAAAAATTATACACACTATTTTTAAGGTTTTAAATTGTAAATATGAAAAAATATTTTTAAGATTAATTATGTTATTGGTTGGTTGTTTTTGTTTCTTTTTTTAATTATAAATGATTTTACAAATCTGTTTTTGTTATAAATATAGTGGTAATTATTTAGTGTTTATATATAGTTGTTTAAAGTGTTTAAGGGGAATATTAGTTTTGAATGATAAGATTGAGTTATCCCATAAAAAAAACTTTTTAGCATAGAAAGTAATCAAAAGAGTTTTTTTAATTTTATGTGATTTTTATTAAATTTAGTATGGAGTATATAGGATAGTGCATGGTCATGGATTGAAGGTGTATGGTTTTAAAGAAAAAACAAAGCTTTAAAGGTGGTGCACATGCACCCAAAAACAACAAACTAGTAAGGACGACCTCCCCCAAGTGCACTAACCAATTAAGCCAACAACTCACTCTAAAAAGTGAAGTGTCCACTTAGCATTATAATACCAGCACTTAGAGCCCCCACGTGCTACACAACAACCAATACATGCGTAACCAAAAAAAATGACCTAGTAAGGCCGACCTCCCTCAAGAATTAAACTTGTGACTTTGAAAGCTAAAGAAAATCCTTAAAGGTGGTGCACTAACCAACTAAGCAAACACCTCACTCTAAAAAGTGAAGTGTCGTCTTAGCCTTATAGTACCATGCCCTAGATACCCCAAGTGTCACACAACAACCAGTACACACGCACCTAGAAACAATAACCTAGTTAGGCCGACCTCCCCTGAGAATCGAGCTTGTGACTTTGAAAGTGAAAGCAAAGCCTTAAAGGCGGTGCACTAACCAACTAAGCCAACAAATCACTCTAAAAAGAAAGGTCTTTGCTTAGACTTGTAGTATCAAGGCCTAGATCCCCCAAGTGTCACATAGCAACCAGTACACATGCACCTAGAAAAAGTGACCTAGTTAGCTCGACCTCCCATGAGAATTGAACATGTGAATTTGAACGTTAAATAAAAGCCTTAAAGACGATGCACTAACCAACCAAGCCAACAACTCAATCTAAAAATTGAAGTGTTAGTGTATCCTTATAGTACCAAGGACCAGAGCCCCCAAGTGTCGCACAACAACCCGTACACACGCACCTAGAAACAACAACCTAGTCAGGATGACCTCACCCGAGAATTGAACTTATCACTTTGAAATTTAAAGAAAATCCTTAAAGGCAGTGCACTAACCAACTAAGCCAACACCTCACTTTAAAAAGTGAAGTGTCATCTTATCCTTATAGTACCAGGGCCCAGAGCCCCCAAGTGTTGCACATGCACCCAGAAACAACAACCTAGTCAGACCAA
The DNA here is from genome assembly GCA_009831015.1 of Picea engelmannii. Classification (NCBI taxonomy): domain Eukaryota; kingdom Viridiplantae; phylum Streptophyta; class Pinopsida; order Pinales; family Pinaceae; genus Picea; species Picea engelmannii. Next base: position 364,577 of record ML797264.1, on the reverse strand, counting down.
CCTCCCCCGACAATTAACTTGTGACTTTGAAAGTTAAAGATAAGCCTTAAAGGTGGTCCACTAACCAACTAATACAATAGCTCACGTTGAAAATTGAAGTGTCGGCTTAGCCTTATAGTAGCAGGGCATAGATCCCCCAAGTGTCGCACGACAACCATTACAAACGCACCCAAAATCAACAACCTAGTTAGGTCGACCTCCCCCAAGAATTGAACTTGTGACTTTGAAAGTTGAAGGAAAGCCTTAAAGGAAATGCACTAACCAACTAAGCTAACACCTCACTCTAAAAAGTGAGGCATTGGCTTAGCCCTATAGTACTAGCTAGGCCCAGAACCCCCAAATGTTGCACAACAACCAATACACGTACACTTTGCTTATAAACAATTTAATTTTCTAAAAATAACATAACATTATTTTATAGTCTCGGATAATTATCTTTGAAAGAGGTAATCTAATGAAGGTTTTTATTTTGAAAAGATCTTTAGATGAAGACACTAGAAAGTGGAAGACTTAGAACTAGTCACTTACATGATTTTGGCATTGTATAATATAACCCTATAAATAGTTATTTTAATATTTTACCATTTAAGTTGATTTTTCAAAATTAATCATATAACATTCAATCTTATAAGATTAGCATTCATATAGTAGGGATGTGAAGATGAGATAGTTATTTCAACACTTTACCAATTAAATTGTTGATATTTCAAAATTAATCATATAAAATGTGAATCTTATAAGATTAGCATTCATATAGTAAGGATTCATATAATAAAGATGTGAAGATGAGATAGTCATTTCAAAATGCTAATCTTATAAGATTAGCATTCATATAGTAAGGATTCATATGATAAAGATATGAAAATGAGATAGCCATTTTAACACTTTACCATTTAAACTGTTGATTTATAAAATTAGTATTCATATAATCTTATAAGATTAGCATTTAATCTTACAAAATTAACATTCATATAGTAAGGATTTCAACACTTTACCAATTAAACTATTGATTTTTCAAAATAATTGATCATATAAAATGTGAATTTTATAATTAGCATTTATATAATAAGGATGTGAAGATGAAATAGTTAATTCAATACTTTACCAATTAAATTGATTTTTCAAATTAATCATATAAAATGAATTTTATAAGATTAGCATTCATATAAGAAGGATGTGTAGTCCACCCACAAGCCACACCTTAAATATTACTTCAATTATTCCCCTTCGGATTACCAAAGGATGGTATTCGAGTAGCCTGATTGTTCTTTTCTGTCTCTCTTTCCCACAAAGGACCTCAGAGAGTCGAGACCTTTGCAATAGAAGTTCAAATGAATATTCGTACATAGCATCACCGTAAATTTCAATTGATGGGACAGTTTGAATTATGCTTGCGATGTCTCTTCACTTTACTTTCGCGTAAAATTCAAGCACCTTTTCCCGATTCTGTAACGTCTCTATATGTTGTCCAGCTCATAAAAATTCCTGCTCTGTTCATGTTATCTTTTTAAAATACGAAGTGTTATATTTCTGAAGATCAAACTTTATTACATATCCTTCTATAAACAAATGGTAATAGACAATTTCTATAACGTTAGTGATCAAGGAAGTCAAAAGTTTTTTCTGTAGTTGCTTGATACTTTGACCTTCTTCATTTTTCAATATAATAAAAGTTACATATTTAATGATGAGTATTATAATATTAGGATATGTTTCATGTAAACATATATTTTCATGATATTGTTAAAGGCTTCATTATAGTGTCCCTAACAAAACATAGAAAAAAATTGAGATTGTACAAATTTTGGTTGAGTTAAGAGAAGCTATTTTTTGTTTATATGAAGAGATTATTACAAAACTAGGAATAAGTATGAATGGCAAAATTGGAAAAAGAATGGCAAAAGTGGAAGAAGAAAAGTAAAAAATAAGAGTAATATTGGGGTGAAACAAAGACATTTTGTCTCTCAAATATTATTTGCTATATTGATAGACCATTAAAAATATATTGGATCAGGAAGATTGGGGAGAAGGATTATTCATAACAAAGTTGTGTCCTTTTGTTGTTTATTTATCTTCAATTTAGTTGTAGTTATAATTTCTTTCCCAAATGAGCTAGGAGGCATACTCAAATATGCTTGAATTTTGTGGCATGTGGCATGGATAGTAAGGGTTAAATAACCCTCTCTCTTGTATGGAAAAATGGGTAGTAAGAGGCATAAAGCCCTTCTATTCTATACAAAATAAATACACAAAAAATTGGAAATTGAAAAAGTTTATTTTAAAACATTAATTCAAATAATAATTTTATATAGTTATCATTTATGATTTTCAAAATCTTGAAAGAAAATTGAAAGAATTTAGAAAAAATTACGAATTTATGATGTTAATATATATATTACTTTACTTTTTAAAGAAAAAACAATAAATCATTTTATTACATATATTATGAAAATAAAACATATTTAGATGTTTATGCTTACTTACCATGAAAAATTAAAGAATTACATCATGATACATTCATTTTAGGTATGAAAAAGAGAATACAAACACTCTATTCATTATATAGGTTTAAGTAACTCACGTATCTTATTAATTTCACTAACCAAAATGTTTTATAACATCACAAAAATAATCAAAAGACTTCAAGGCTATAAAAATAAATTTTGTAATTATTGATTAAACCTATATAAAATATATTCGATTCTATATTTATTATCCCAATTAATTGTTGGGAGTATTGGACCATATTTTATTCAATATTTAGTGTTTAAGTTGGTTGTGGGTGTAATATCTAGAAATGGCTCCTCATGGCGTTTCGTGTTTCTTGTTGTTTCAACCCTCTAAACCGAGTCTGAGTCTTTGAAGTTATTTATTCTGCTTACTCAGGCATAACGATTCGCCATTCTCGGTTAGTGGCCTTATGTAGCCTATTGTTTGTGCATCCTTATCATTTTTGTTTGGTGAAGGATTTGCAAGAACCTCCAGAAAGAGCTTCATGTTAAACTCGAGGTATGTAATTGCGGTGGAGGTCAAGGTGGGAATCTATTGGTTTTCAGGTTTGCAAACAAAATTTTGCAAAATTCATGAATAAAGATAAAAAAAAATGAAGATAAACAATCACATAACAAAGAAGAATGGAAACACATCTCAGTGTAACCAAGAACGAAATGAGGGGTAATGATATTTTTTATTGTTCTGTGGAGAAATGAATACAAGTCTTATGAAGCTCCTTATGAGATTCTTCATTTAAACATGATATGGTTGATAAACCTCCACCCAAATGAATGTAATTGCTAGGATTGTTGTCGCAACCCAACAATCTCCACCTTGACAACAATTTCTTGATATCTTCCCCAACGAATCAAGCATCACCTTCCTGCAAGCCAAGATAATCCAAACATCACCGCAACTTCTCTAACAACACTGGTTGCATGAACATGTGTGCATAGTTTTCTCCAGTATGGACAACTCCACCTCCACTGAATCAACATAACCACAAACTAAATCGATGCAACCACTGTAGGTGATACTCATGCTTCTGAGATACTGAAGCATCCATTTTCATGGTCTTTACCTAGTTTTTCTATGTGTCCATTGACAACACCAATTGCATGTGAAATATTTGAACATTATCATCGCAAACATCAACCTTCCTACTACATGAGACATATAACCATTCTCTTCTTCATTACTTAAGACATAAACTTGAATAAAACTTACAATGGAAATCCAAATGGATATTTACCGATTTCACATTATTCATATTGAATTTCCTGAGTATCTTCTCCATGTACTTCTGTTGTAATAACCAAAGCTTTCCATATTTCTTGTCTCTATGTATTTCCATGCTCAAGATTTGTTTGAGCTGCTTCTAGATCATTCATATCAATTTTCCTAGCCAACTAAGCCAACCTGTTGATCTCAACCATGCTTGTGCTTGCTACAAGCATAACATATAACACCAAGATAATGAACATACAATAACCACAATGGTTATACTCACTTCTTGTAAAAATTTTCTCACCATGAAGGGATCAAACATCTTGTACCATTCCTTGCTCGAGCTTCAAGCCATACAATGACTTCCTAAGTTTGCAAACAAATCCTCTTTGTGGACCTCAACAATTCATGATTGTTCCATGTACACATATCTGCTAATGATGACTTTTGGGTAGTAGGATCCCACAATCTCCATCTCTTAAATCCATCACCATAGCCAAAATACATACAAAACTTTGTTCCCTTGACTAAATCTGACCAAGCCAGCCAGGTGAGTCTTCACCCCTCACCTCCAGGCTAATTTCAATGGACTATCCTAAGCCATTTTAAAGGATTCATTACATACAATCCATGTGCTTTAAAGTCACGAGATACCAAAACCATGTGCCCAAAACCACAACTCTTGACCTAACGTTTCCTTATTTTTCCCATGGCCAAAACCATAGATGATTTTAGGGGCTAAATTTCACAATTAGGCTAATTTCCCATGGCTTTTCAAAAAAAGCAATTCGCCAATTTCGATTTTTTTTAAGAAGGATTCACCCAAATTCTATAGAAAAAATCTTTTCCCTTAAAATCACCAAAATTTTATAGAAACTATATAAAATCCTTAGAAATTTGAATATTTTTACAACTCTGTTACCAAACATTTTATATTTTGCATATTAAGGACTAGTAAGATTAGACCAGGTTTCTACATTTTAATATAAATTTTCATCCTTAAAATCATCTCTAGATAAAACTGACCAAACTTCAAAGTCATGTTATCCGTGAATACTGCATGCTCCCCCTATCACCTAGGTCGACTCGTCTTTATCAGTGACATTTTATACCCGGGGTACATATGTCTAACTAGGTCTTACAGGCATATGCCTATTTACATTAAAATAACTCCACCTCGAACTTTGCATTCAAGATTTTCACCATTGCATTGAATCAACACTCCCCTTCCATGCTTGACTTGCCACCATCACCGCAAGATCTAACTTTTCCTCCTCCAACAACTCATCATAATGGTCCACAATCATCTCATTGAGGCACTCCGTCAAACATTTCTTGTGCATCCTCCAAATTGCAGAACTTGGCATACATAAGCAATATACCCAAGAGAAAACCTAGCTCTAACCGCTACCATGGCTTACAACTCCACTGCCCCGCCAACCTTTCTTCTCGGCATCCAAAAGTCTTTCGAACTCATAGGGTTCCTCCTCACAAACAGAGTCCCATACCCTTGGTTCCCTTGGAGCGGAGTCTCCTTCTCTGCAAGCGAATGACAATCTTCCCTTAGCTCTCAGAGAGCTTCACTTGACCTTCTCTAATACCACTCAATGCTGGGATCCGAGCCTGCAAACATAATTCAGACAAAAAATGAAGATAAACAATCACACAACAGAGAATAATGAAAACACGTTTCAGTGCAGCCAAGAACAGAATGAAGTGCAATGGTATTCTTTATTTCTATGTTGAGAAATGAATGCAATTCTCAAGAAACTCCTCACAGGCTTTCATTTAAACATGAGATTTTCAAGTGTTTCCAAACATATGGAAAACCAAATGCTTGAGAAGCCTCCACTCAAAAGAATGTAACTGTCAAGGTTGTGATCACAACCCAAGAGAATCTGGCCTATACTCCCTCCTGTAATTATGTAAAGTTTTGTGTGTGAGGTCTTAACTGTGTTCTATAAACCATCATTCAAAGGTTTTTTATCCTCTCAACCTCGATAGATCAAAGATGACGCTATGGTCATGTTCCAAATTTGTATAGACGTTATCTAATATCACTGAATTGATTGTCTTATTATAGGCCCAGGCGGGGGTCTCTGGTACTAACTTTTTCATCCTATATACTTTTCTGTGTAAGTTGATATAACAGATTCATCTTAACCGTGTTTTATTTAACGTCCAAAGGTTTAAAAATGTAAATCCTTCGTAAGTATTTTTAATCCTCTCAACCTCAACAGATTCGAGATGAACCTATGCCAATGTAGCAACTTATAAGCAGACGTTATCCAGTACCATTATATTGATTGTCCAATATCAAATTATATGCTAATGTACCAAATTATAAGTAGACGCGATCCAATACCATTATTTCCAAAGTAAATTATCAGATTCAATTGTTTTTTAATACAAAGTAATTTGGTGGAAGACTTTCCCTGCAAGAGCAAAGGAGCCTTTCGAACGGTATAGATCACTTGCCATAATTAGTAAGAATAGCAAAACACAATCTCTCTTCTCTAATTCCTGGTATGACGTAGGCATCTTCAGGGTTTTGGCAATCTGAAATTCTGGTATTCTGGTCGCCCATTATAGAGAAGCAAAGTGTACTGAACAGGTTCTGGTTAGAGAGGAGAAAACATGACACGTGTTTTTTTAAATAAATAAAAAGAAATATATAAAATTTTTAAATCACGCAATTATACAAAATGTGTTTAATATAAAGGTTTATGAGGACGTTCGGTTCGGATTTGGTCCAAACATTCTAGGTGGGGTCGCAACCCCCTCATGAGGTTGAAGTTTTAGCTTTTTAAGCCATGGTATCCATTTATGCAAGAATCTCCAAATATTAGTCAACTAGATTTTTTAAAAGGCTATAGAAAATTCGAGAAGCAAAGCTACCCCTATTTCATCTAGGCACAAAGCCTTTGCAAATTGAGGCTTAGTTGGGTAGTTCAATGGGATTTCGCCTTCTCCCATAACTATGGTGACTTGGGTGCAAAAGACTTGAATGCATCGTATCAAAAGACAAGTGCACCACTTCTTCTATGGTAGGGGTTTTATGCCTTCTTTTTTGAAACCAAGGAAGATAAGATTTAATCTTCCAATGTGGGCCATATTTTCAAGGAATCAAAGGAATGTATCTCAATCAATTGTCCGGTCTCTAGATTTCAGATATGAGAATGGCATTCCCTTTGTCATTCATATTTGGGTAAGACTTCCTCACCTTCCTCTTCACTACTTGAGCTATGACACTCTTAGATGCATCAAGAATACTCTAGGACGATATATTGATTGAGCAAAACAAAGGAAGAATATGTTTTCTTGTGCCAAAATTGGTGTTCATGTTGATATTGAGAAAGATTTGCCAGAAGAAGTCCTAATTACCTTGGATAACTTGTAACATATTTAACAACTTGATTACAAGAAACTGCCTTTCAAATGTAAGGCTTTCCATGAATGTGGCCACTTTGCCAAAGACTTAAAAAAGGAGGCTCCTCAACAAACACGGGCTTCAAAAAGAGAAGAGAGATGAAAAATAGTAAGTCAAAATTCAAGATCTAATGTCAATATGAGGGCTTGTTATGAGGTTGTTCCTTGTAAAACCCCAAATTCCTTTGGTGTTAAAAATCCTTGGGGTCAAAATTTCTCCAAGGTTTCTTCATCTCATTTAAAGAAACACCATGCACCTAGAAGAAATGATAGAAGCAATCAACCAAGGTCAAACATATTTGTAAATTGTGTCTCAAGAAGATTTGACTCCATCTATTGAGCCCCAAGTCATAGGTGCCATGGATCCATCCAGAAAGAACCTTAGGGAGCCACCTTTAGTCCAAATCCTAAAAGCTTTTAAATTAGGTTAGGCAGATTCAAGAATTAATTCTGAAGAGGAACTCGAAGATTTAAATAAAGAGTTGTTTGAGATCCATGGAGAAGAGATCTCTTAGCATATGGTAAGAATAAAAACACATGTGGGCATGGAAGAAGTAGAAAATTACACAGATGCATAAACCACCTTCTCTAACTCTAGCCTAAAGGTCTAGAGGCCCTCGATCCAATTATAGAGGAGATTGGTGATGAGGGTTTAGAAGAGAAAAATCCTCTTCGATTAGGAAGGAAGCTACATAAGACTCTCACGGAAGAACAATGAAATAAATAAATTATGATGGGTTCAAAATTGACTATAAAGAAATGTATGGGGACTGGCAATAAATCCACAAAAGCCCCTAGAAATAGTGCACCTCCTAGAGGAGGGATTTTCAAACATCAGACTAAATAATGATTTTAGTCTCCTAGAATTGCGGAGGTTTAGGTAACATTTGTAAAGCAATTGCAATTAAGGAAGTTATCAAATCTAAGAAGCCTACAATTCTTTTGTTTTAGGAGACTAAAATGAGCTCATATGAGCAATTGCAATTAAGGAAGTTATCAAATCTAAGAAGCCTACAATTCTTTTGTTTTAGGAGACTAAAATGAGCTCATATGAAGTAATTAAAATATAAAATCAACAATGGTGACAAAGTGAAGGGATAGTTTACGATTCTAGAGGAGCATTTGGGGGGTTATGTACCCTTTGGAACAATCAGGAGGTATGTTTGGAATTTCCTTTCCAAACTCGAAACTAGATATTTAATAGCTTTAAAGATATCCAATCAAATAAGTCATTCAACAATTTCAATTTGTACATGTGAATGAGGAATTGGAAGATTCGATATGTAAATGGGATTTAAGAGATATTAAACCTCTGGCCTAGGTCATATTGCTACTAGGATTGATAGATTTTTGGTGCACAATGATTTCCTCTTTCAAGACTTTGTTTGGAATTTCTCTCTGGTAAATGATCTTGTTGGTTTTGAGGTTTTTCTAGCTCTTGAAAAGAAAGCTAATTGAGAATTTTGATGAGTTCTCTATCAACCTAAGGAGATCACTAAAATTAACAATAGTTCTTTGTTGGTAAATTCTTCAAAATTTTCTAAACTGGAGTAATCTTGCTCCACCCATAACGCTAATGTCATGCAGGGATGATTTTAAGGATGGAAATTTCTATTAAAATGTAGAAACATGGGCTAATATTACTAGTCCTTAATATGCAAAATGTAAAATGTTTGACGATATTTTTGTAAAAATATTCAAATTTCTAAGGATTTTATATAGTTTCTATAAAATATTGGCAATTTGTAAGGCAAAATAATTTTATTCTGTGGAATTTGGGCAAATCATTTTTAGAAAAAATGGAAATTAGAGAATCGTTTTCTGGGAAAAACCATGGAAAATTAGTCCATTTATGAAATTTAGGCTATCATGAGTGTTGTTTTGCTTCATAAATAGAATGAATTGATTATGTGGAAATGAAATGCAATAAACTTTGTAGTTTTCTTTCTTCTCAGTGAGTGGGAAATCTTCCAATGGCTTCTAACAATAAAAGAACAGAAAAATCATTCCAAGTGATCTTGAAGGAAGAAGAATCAAACTACCAGCTTCGCCATCCTATGAAAATATCCATGTTATGGAAATCGAAGGTCACAACTCCCATCAATGTCATCTTAAGTATATAATATTAGGTTATATGTTTTTTTGGAAAGATTGGCTAAGTGTAGGCCAACATGGAACTCTTGTTTACTTAATATTATTAAGATATTGGATTTCGTTTGTACAATTTTGTGGAAATTTTTTGATTTAGAAGGATGTGATCTACTTGTAGTCAACATGGAACTTTTGTTCCATGTTAAGACTCTTAAGATATTGTATATCTATTATGATGTTTGTATAGTTTTGTGGAAATTTTTTGATTTAGAATGATGTAATCTACTTGATTTTTAGAAGCAATTATTTTTTAAATAAATATAAAATTATGTTATATATATAATATAATATGTCTTAAAACATTTTTAAAAATGATTATATTATAAATTGAAATGTTTTTTTCATCAAAAATATAAATACAATTCCTTTTTAACTTTTATTTCTATAAATTTTACAAAATCTCCATAAACATAAATAAAATTACTTTTATAGAAGTCAAAATATATTAAATAATAATAATAATATCCATTTATATATTTATAAAACATCTTACATCATAGTTAAAAATAATAAAAAATGTGCACCTCTAATAACTTTTAGAATAAAAATTGATGTAAGAAGCTTTAATTGACTCTAAAAAGAGAACTTGTGTGCACCAAACTAAAATGTTTTTTTTTGTTAAGTAAAAAAGGATAGGACATGTTATATTATCATTATCAAGTTGCAATGACTATTTACGATGCCAGCTGTCCCACCTAAATAGGAAACCGAGACAGTTAGGCATCCTGTGCCATGTGTTTCCCAGCAAACAAAATTAACAGAGTTCCGTCCTGCCCAAAGGAAACCAGGACTGCCACCCATTAAGTTTAAACTGTATACCATAAACTAGTTATAAAATAACTAAGATCTAACTAGGCTGAAGCTTAGTTCAGAAATAGAAAAAGAAATTCCTAACCAAGAACATCATTGAACCTTTTAACCTGTGCGCTCGTCCTCATCCCCTTGCTGTCACCAATCTACTGGAAGCACGTAGGCCTGCGCGCACGTTGGGCATTGCCGCTTTGGAAGAGCTTTGGAGTGAGCCGCGAATAACATGTCGAGCCGTTGATCAATTCGGGAAAGGCGAAAGACCTGGTCATCCAGCAGAATCCTCAGCTCGAAGATGAGAGCGAGGTACCCCGAGTCGGTGAAGAGTTGTTGGTCTTGCTAGTGGATGTCGACGACGGCTAGGGAATGGGCTCTGTTGGACCATCACTTGCATGTGCCGATCGGTTGGAAAACTGGGTCATTGTCTCCATAGGTGCACCAGGTGGTGAGTCTCTGTTTCCCTAGGTGCGGGACGGAGTCTCTTCTTCTACATAACAAGTGGTGAAATGCTCCTCTGGGTTGTTGGCTTTGGGACCAAGCGGATTGCCCGCAGGCGGAGGCTTTTCGTCTGAGCCGAACTTTGTGGGTGGATTCCAATTGTCCGAGACTGTGAATAGAGGGAGCTTGGGATAGCTCTGCATGGTGTCCTCAAAGGTAATCTCTTCCACGTACACCATTGGAGGCGTTCATGGTTTCTTGTGCCTTCGGATGGATGCCATGGCCAGCGCCTGCTCAAATTTCTTTTGTCTCTGGCGTTGAGATTCGGCTGTGTACCAAGGGGCACCCCTGCGCAGTTTTCCTCTTGCTCTAGGCATGGTGGAAACCCTGGAGATGACCAGGGTTCCTTGCGAATGGATTGCTCTACTCCAAAGCTTCAACGGGACCTCAAACTACTGCTTCGGTGGAATGAACTGTTGCTTCTCCGGTGGAATGAAAGCTGCGATGGGCGAATGTCGCTCTGTTCTGTCAATTCAGGTGATAAGGAGGAGGGAAATCGCGACCTCCATAGCCATTAAGGCTTGCTGCTGAGTGCGTTGATGCCATGTACCATTCACTTGCGCGAAGGGGCTCATCGCCTGGGTATGGATGCGCAGATCCATAGTTGGTTAATGACTGAGTGGATGGTCGCCGGTCGATGCATTAATACTGTGTCCCAGTGTTGTCCCGCGTGGCTCTGATTTGGGACGTGGCACCCCATCCGGGGGCACCAAACTAAAATGTTAAAAACCCATATAAATAAATATAAATAAATAACTAAATTCCCGTCGATCCTTTTGTGATCCGTCGGACAGTCTGAATGCTTGGATTTATATAAGATAAAGCACTTGGAAGAGAGAACGGCAGGTTCCTAGTAACTAAAATGTTAAAAAATTAATATTTATATAATGTGTAAAAATGTTAAATCTAGTTAGTATAATTGGATTTTTAGGGTTTCTTTATGTAAAGTTATAATTAGTTCAATGGAAACATCCAAAAAAAATCTAACTATATTAAAAATTGTTATAACTAAGTTAAATATGATTCCTAATGATTTTAGCCACTCAAATGTCCTAAGATCACTATTTCTTTATAAATAACACACTAGAATATAATGTAAAATAATTAATATAATAAGATCACTATTTTTTTATAAATAACACACTAACAAATCAAAAAAATATAATGTAAAATAATTAATATAAATAAATAAGTAAATTACCATAAATCCTTTTAATCCCGATTTTTTTAGCTAATAGCTACGTGATATCCGTCGGACTGTCCGATTATATTACTAAGTAAATGGTTTGTACTTGCACAAATGTTAAAAACCTTGTTTAGCTATGATCCATATTCAATCTAAATTAAGTTTTATAATAATAATAATAATAATCTATTTTTAAAATCACGGTTAAGCTAGCACATTAAATTGGTGTAGGAGACCCCTTGTTTGTGGGACAAGGGACCCCCCTTTGCTCAGCAATTTGACTGGTAAAGTCTACAAAGGTATCCGTTGTGACAAGGCTGGAAGGGTAGACGACCCCTGGGATAGAGGTTCACTTCGATGGGACTCGGGACGTCTCGGCCCTTGCTGAGTCACAAGTTATTGGTATATCTGGCTTGCGGGCTGTTGGATATACTCTTGGGAGGTTGTTGTTCCCATGGTTATAAAAAAAAAGTCTACAAAGGTATACTACCCTACCCCCTCTGGATTTGAACCTGTAACTTCTTAAGAGGAAACACATATTCTTAACCATATTTTGCATCGGAAGAAGATAAATATAAATAAATATATTTCATTGAGTTAAAATAAGCTATCCATATTCTAAAACAAAATTGAATTTAAATATGTTTGTTTGCATACGGAGAAAGTAAACATGTTTCACTGAATTGAAAGTTGCTACATTTTCCGCAACCAGAGGGAAGATATTCAAAACTTCTTTCATGGGTATTTAACGACATCAAGAATTATGCGAACTTCAATATATAATGTATTTTATAATATTCAAATAACAACTATTAGAATATTATTACTCATGTTAATCTTAGAGAGTATTAGAATATTATTACTCAATCTTTGAGAGTTCTAGAGATAGACCTAGATCCTTCAGCTCTAGAATATAGAAGAGCTGAGTTGTCAAGATGTACTCTTAGTAAACCATAGTTCTTATTTGGATCATTATTATGATTATTATGTGTACTTATATATCCTTAGCTTAAGTTGCAAAATAAAGATTTAAGAGTTGCAACTTATCTTTTGGTAAGTTGCAAAATAAAGATTTAAGAGTTGAAAGTTATCTTTTGGTTTTGTGTTTATGCATGAGCTTATACATTTGCAGATAGTTCACTTCTCCCTCCTCTTTCAAAATGGTATCAAAGTTGGGCAAGCTTACTCTTTTAGGACAAGGCCTGAATTAATTGTGAGTTAGAAAGAGTAAGGTGAAACTTGATTTTTTTGTTTGTGTAAATCTTCCTACAAGAGATGAGAATCAAGGTTCTGAGCATCATTAATCAAAGTTCATATTGTATTACAATCTATGTTATAACATTATTTTTTATTGATACCTTGTTTCATCTCCTTCAATATGGTCTGGAGCATCAATGTGCAGATTTGCTTAATCCACCCAAATATTTTCTTGTAGTTTGAGGAAAAGGCGCATCAAATGCCATGAGGAGGACAAGATTGCTTGGCACAACATAGTATCCCAACTAATAAGAAGTGTAAAGGAACAATGTTTTTTCAATATATTTCCAGCAAAGGAGGAGCACATGATTGCACAACAATGAATGAACCTCCAAAGATCAACAAAATCTTTAATATTACTTGATTCGAGATGGAGATGAATGCTAGTGATGCTTTCCATGAGTGGCAGCGCTGATGAACATGATTTTTTGTTTCAAAAATTGGTGATAGTGTGTTTGGTCCAAGAATGATCAGAGAAAGGGCTGATGAACATGATTTTTTGTTTCAAAAATTGGTGATAGTGTGTTTGGTCCAAGAATGATCAGAGAAAGGTTGGAGCAAAGGATGTTGTTTTGGTTTCTATTTCCTCCACAGGTCTCATATCCCAGAAACCCCAAGAGTGGTAGAGGAAAGGTAAGTGTATTTTTTCATGCAAAAATCAAAATGACGACCTTGAATGCTGCATTCATGACTTATTACATGGATCTGTGCAATAGTTCTTACATGCCACCACCTCCTAGTTTCTCTTATAAAAAAAATGGTTTTTGGGCAATTAAGATGAGAACCAAACTATGTGCAAAATATTTATGTGATATTGTGTTGAATGGGTTTGAAGAACCCTTAAATCAAGCAACCTGTTGGGGTCCTATAATTATAGGAGAATCGATTCTTCGACTATTGATTTGGCATTTCTCTCGTAATGACGAAGTCCTGGCTCAGGTGATCCCGCTTCCTCCCTCCATTCTTGTCGCTCAATCCCCCATCACCCCGCTGCATCCTTCATCCTCGCGCCTTCACTCCCTTGTCCTGTTGCCCCATTGATTTCTCCTTACCCGCCTTCCATCCCTGAATAAACAAGACTTAGGATGAACAAAATGACAATAAAAGTAGTTACATTAACTGATATAGTTAGTATAGGTTAAACTAGTTAATAAAGAGCTAGCTAATAATTAATTAATTATTAATTAGTTAATTATTAATTAAGTTAAAAAACCTAAATTGGTAACTAAGTTAGTAATTAGAGTTAGATTGAAATTAATTAAAATAAATCATAAAAAAATAAAAATTAAATATAAATAAAACAAAACATAAAACAAAACATAAAACAAAAAAGAATAAAACATAAAAATACATAAAAACAAAAAAATATATAAAATAAAACAAAATATAACAAATTTAAAACAAACATAAAAAAAACATAAATCAAAACATTAAAAATATTTAAAGAAAAACAAAAAAACAAAAAAAACAAATGAAAACAAAACTTAATTAATCCTAAGTCTACCCATACACCTACTCCCTCACGTCACTCTCCACCCACCACCCCCCCTACGTCATAACCCACTCTCCACTACCCATTCCCACCTTCCTTACGTCACTCCCCACTAACCCCTTCACACTCCCGCCCACCTTACCCCTGTGCACCTTCCATACCCGTGCCCCCCCCATCCACCATACCT
>ML797264.1:334294-344712 GCA_009831015.1 Picea engelmannii | reverse complement strand
TTTGAATTATTAATCGTGCAAATCTGAACGGCCGAGGGACGGCGAATAAAATCAATGGTCCAGATTGAATTCCGAACCCCCCTGGTCTTTCTGCATTTAACGAGGGGGGGGGGGTCCGGAATACCACTTACCACGCAAAAAACCACTTTCCCCAATTTTTCCCAGTATTTGTCTGAGTTACCATGTCTTCTTCCGGAGGAGATTCTGAGAAAACGGAGACGGATTTTGAAAATCCGAGAGAGGTTTTTTCTCATAACGGGCTGAGGAACAAAATATCTTTCAGTTTTTGCAACGGAGTTACGATCAGAGAGAATCGAAGACATCTTCGAGGCCTATTTTTCCATATTTTCAATTGTCCGTTTCAGTCCCGATCTTGCAGGAGCTGTTACGGCCAGCTGGGGACGAATTTGGCAAAACCGAAAGAGGTTTTTGTCCATAACATGCCCATATACAATAACATATTTTATTTTTCTCCCAGGTGTCATCATTTAAGATAAAATGACGTCTGATCGGACCCCTGCTTCGTAGAAAAATGGTCCATCTTTCATGGCAGAAAACTCCAAATTTTGTGGGAGTGGTGGCTATTTTTGGCCGAGGTGGTTAAACCGACTCTCGAAACTTGATGAGGAGATCTATCCTATTTATTCATATGATTTTAATGTAAACTGGTTCGACAGGTGAGGCTCCTTGCGAGACCGTGGGCTGTGTTTAGCCAGGGAATGTCTCTGTAATTTTTAATGATCGATCAACAATGAACATGCTTTCTTTTACAGGATTCCTGTGTGGTGATATTGGTGGTGTTTTTTCTCTGTTTAATGTTTTTCCTATGATTATTATGCTTGTTTTCAGTTCTTATTGTCAGAAGTAAGTAAATAGAGCAGAATTTATTAGCAGATACTCTGCATCTGTCCTTTTGACAATCTTTATGTTATTCATCTAAAGAGCTCAGTCAAGGAATTCTTAACTGCTCCTTTGCTTGGTTTTTTTTCTCCCTTACTGCTTCCTCAAATCAACACCATTTAAACTCAATTCGATCCAATATTGCCGCTACCTTGCCCCATGAAGGAACTTTGTCCAGAGCTGAGAGTGAATCACCTTGTTTAAAGTGCAGACCCCATTTTCCCAATGGCCCTCCTTGTTGTTCCAAATCAATCATTTAAAAACCCCAACCCATGTTCTTCATAACTAGCCTAATACCTCCTCAAACAAAGCTATATCAGACAGAGAGATCCCTCTCTGAGTCTTGGAGGGCTAGATCCAAGACTCGAAGTGGTTTTGATGTTGCCTCTGTGACTGCCTCACAGCCTTGGGCAAATTACAGAGTGCTAACACAACCTATGAGACCATGATTCAATATTAGAAGATCTCTTAGCAAACAAGAAGGATGATGCAACATTATTGTCTCTCATTCAATAATGCTTGGATGAGAGCATTCTTCCCAAAATTGTAGCAACAACCCGGTCCAAAGAAGCCTGGGATATTCTGAAGAGGACATATAGTGAAATGGGGAGCAACACCAATTAGCATTAAGCTTAGTCACAAAGCATTGTAGTTGTTGATGAAGTGACTATTGTTGACATTACAAAAATAATTGCAGAAGTTGGTGAAGTAGAAGAAGATAAATGAGACATAGAGACTGTAGTTGTATTGAACACTCCAAAGAATTTTGTTGAAGAAATTGCGGAAGAAAAATGTGACTCTATGCAGAGCATGAGCATGGTGAAGTGGACTTTGTAGATACACATGTGGATGATGAAATCGAAGTTGAATATGAAAATGAAACGTAGAAAAATATGAGGGTAATCTAGCAATGAAAGTTTTTGAAGACATGAATGAGGTTGCATTAAATGTTGAATTTGATTATGATGTTGAATTAACATTTCTTAGGGAGTGTCTTGCAAATCCCAAGTATGATGAAGATGAAAATGGGTATGGAAAAGTTGTTGTAAGTGTAGCAGAAGAAGGAACAACAAAAATGAAGGCAACCATCGAAGTTGTTGCAGCAATGGAAGAGGAGATGAAATAAAATGAAGATGTTCAATTAGTAATAGTTGAAGAACAAGAAGATGCAGAAGAAGATCTAATTAAAGATGAAGGTATGCAGAATATAAAGTTTGAAGCAAAAGGAAGAAAAAGTTTGTAGAGAGATGAGTACAAAATGCACGGGAATGTAGAAGTAAATAAGATAAAATAAGTTTTTTATTTAGTTGAACTCAAGGCCTAACTGAGACTTAGATCAAGATGTCATCATATTATGATTTTTGTAATTCCTTGGAGGCATTGTCAAAGATTTAATGGTTAGTGTTAAAATTGTTAGTGGTTGTAATTAAAGAGGAGTGTTAGAATATTATCACTCCAACTAATTTTAGAGAGTCCTAGAAGACTCTCAATTAGATCTAGTTAAATCTAGATCCTTCAACTCTAGAAAGCTTTAAAAGTGCTGAGTTGTCAAAATCTAGTATTAGTAAACCTAGTTTTAAATAGTTCTTATTTGGATATTTCTTATGTGTATTTATATCTCCTTCATAAAATTCATCTTCAAAAAACCCATGCAGTTTTTTTGATGTATTCTCCTTCTCTTATTGAAGCAATGGAAGAAATCTCATCTTGCGGTTTGTTTTATATTTACGCATGAGTTTATACAACTGTATCTATAGGTAATTCGCCCCTCCCTCCTTAAACAAATATAAATAAATTAGCATGGATGTTTTAGTGTCTAGAGGGACACAAAAGCTCTAGTTTTTCCGCACAATGCCAAAAACTTAAAGTCCTAAATGTATATGAATCCTTAATGGCCCGGGATCTCTGGTTGGAATTGATGAAAAATCTACAAACTTAACTCTTAGGCTACTTTATTCAATATTTTGATGTAATCCACCCTTGACAACCTATTATAGCACTTCTCAAGGGTGCACACAGAGGCCAGTGTCAGGGATCGATTGACAGGAACGATAACAGGTGCGATGCCAAGACATTGGATGACACCAGAGAGGAAAGGTGTGAAACGTATGATGAAGATACTATTATTAGGATCTTTAGCAAAAGAAGAAGAGTACCCTAGCTAGGAATAACATTTATGCTTTTATTATTTCAAATACCATGTATCTGCAGGATTGAATCTGTGGGTTTCCAAATAACTCCTCGCCTATTCAGCCAGGCATCATACAAAGAAACATGGGGAATGGGGAATTTCAATAAGTCCGTCGAGGGAGGATCAAAAGTATGTGTCTCTCAAACAAGAATTTTGTCAAATTAAGGGAGCGATTATTGTTATAAAAATCATTGCGAGGATTTAAACAATATTTATCGATAGAAATTAAAAAAACTTCAGTTGTGTTTACTATTTAATGATGATGTTTCCCATGTCACAGATTCTTCACCACCAGGAAATGAAAGGAAATGCAGGAGAGTCGCTGGTCGAATTAGTTATCCTGCACATTTACTTAAATTCAGTTTCCTTTATTTGTTTTATTTCTTTTATGGTGGATTGTCCTGCATGTAGTATCAGTCCGTTCACAAGTTTTAATCTTCGACGATTTCTTGTACTAATTATTGGTTTGCAATGACGTCGCGGTAACCCTAAAACTAAAGAGACGAGAGCTCTAGTGTTACAATAGAATCTGCATTCCGAGGGAAGAATAGACTATTATGAGTCTTGGATATGAATATACTAAGAACATAGTAGACTCTGGGTTCCTAGGGAAGAATAGACCTTAGAATGTTTAAAATTCTTTGATCGTGTTGTATCAGAGCAGGTTCTATCTGTAAAGGAACTGAACATTGACTTGTACATAGTGTTTGAACCACTTCTTCTTTTGTGTCATCATGCTAAATAATTTTGACTGTCTATGATATGCTTCCATCCCATTCTTCATTTTCACGAACTGAACATCGTGCATGTGACACAACCAAAAACTTTTAAGTGTGTCACATTATGATTCATACTTGTCCAAGCTTCTTGAGGAACTCTATGTTTAACACTCTTTGTCAGACATTTGTTCATGATGTATACTGTAGTTGCTATGCTATTGCCTCAATCCAATATTCATTTGACAAATGTTTGGCACCATTCCACTGTGGTGTATACTGCGTGGTAAATTGTTTGTAGATGCCATGAACTTTTAAAAAGTTTTGAAACTCTTTTGAAATGTATTCACCTCCTCTGTCAATTCTTAGAACCTTGATGTAATAACCACTTTGCTTCTTCACAAGTGATTTAAACTACTGAAAACAACCCAATGCATCAGATTTATTATTTAGGAAACAAATCCATGTCTTTCTTGAGAATTCATCAATAAATGTCAAAAAATATGTACTGACTCCTATAGATGGTGTTTGCATTGGTCCACAAATTTCTAAGTGTACAATTTCAAGTGGAGATTTTTTTCTATACGACTTGCCAACTGGAAATGATTCTCTGTGCTGCTTTCCAAAAATACAGCCTTCACATATTCTTTCTGGTTTTTCTATTAATCAAAAACCTTTTACAATATCATTTGTGTGTAGCAGCGTCAGACCTCCAAAGTTCAAATGTCCATATATGAAATTCCATAGCCAGGAATCATCTTGTACTTTAGATCAGAATGTTTCAAGCATCTCTCCGCCAGTGTCTTTTTATTTCTTGGTTACACTACGCACACTACCTTTTCCTTCTTCAGAATTGCATGCAATTACTTCTTTTCTTTATGCTTTGAATGCCGTGTTAGACTGTGCATATTTTGCGTTGCCAACAACTTGCGATGTGTTTCTCTTTTTGGTTGGCTTCAATGTCCGTGGAAACATTATGTTACTTGTCATCTAGATTCTTGCAATAAGTTGATTGCTTGGATATCTATCCATAATCATAGAGTGATTAGTTTCCATGTAGATTCTATATCCTTTCTGTAACAATTGTCATGTTCTCATCAAAGTATTCTTTCGACCAGAAACATAATATACATCAGGAATAACTTTTTGTTCTCCTTGTTTAGTTAAAATGTTAATACTTCCTTTTCCTAAGAGAATTACTTGGATGTTTGTTCCAAGTGTAACTTTGGTTTGGACTGACTTATCCAAACTAGAAAAAATAAATCTATGTCTCCTGTCATGTGATTATTGCAGCTTGAATATAGATACCATATGTCACAGGGAATTTAATGGGAAACATTGCATTCAACTGGGAAAATATAGGCATTGCTTCAACACGTGCCATAAATATACGAATGGAGGGACTATTTGCATTGTGTGTCTATTTCTGATTATACTCTCTCTTCCTACACTCATATGAATAATGTCTGTACTTTTTATAGTAATGGCACTGAATCTTTGATTTATCAGTTCTCTGGCTACTTGACTGACTGGTATTTGGGTTTTGTCCTCTTCCAATAGTTTTTCCAGGACTGCTACTACATCGGCCTATGAGAAAAATTCTTCCTCTGATTGAGCATGATGACACAGAATAATAAGAAGTGGTTCAGACACCATGTACAAGTCAGTGCGTAGTTCCTTTTGCTCCTAGAATTGTGACACAAATCCCAGCACAATCTACTCCAGTGAGGTCAACAGGTGCGCAAACTACACCAAGAGCGCAATAAACTCCAGCAAGCAGTCCAAGTAGTTCTACATCTCCAGATCCAACATTAGCAAGTTTTTTACCAAGGAAGATAAGAAGTTTGTGCAACATCTATAACATTGACACAACAAATTCATTTTTCATTTTTTGCTCTGTTTTCACAAATAGATGATCCATTAAATTTTGAAGAAGCTGTCAAAGATGATGTATGGGAACAAACCATGGATGGAGAAATCAGATGCATAGAGAACAATCAGACATGGAAGTTGGTAGATATACCCGAAGACAAGGATGTGATAAGTGTCAATTGGATTTATAAAACCAAACATGATGTAGAAGGAGATGTGCAAAAGAAAAAAGCAAGATTAGTTGCAAGAGATTTTACACATCAACATGGAATTGATTTCAATGAAACACTTACACATGTTACACGCATGGACACAGTCATAACTCTGTTAGCCATTGTTGCGTAGAATATATGGCCAATTTATCAAATGGATACAAATTCATCATTTTTGAATGGACATTTACAAGAAGAATTATATGTGGAACAAACACAAGGTTATGAGGTTCTATGACAAGAAAACAAAGTGTACAGGTTGAAGAAGGAACTGTGTGGGTTAAAGAAAGCTCCCAGAGCTTGGTACAATTGCATAGATTCCTACCTCATTCCGAATGGATTTAAAAGAAGTGAATGTGATCCAAAACTGTACATCAAATCAAATCAGCAAGGTAGCATGTTAATTGTTTTCTTATATGTAGATGATTTTATTTTTATAGGTGATTTCGGCATAGAAGAATTGAAGTCAGTGATGAAGGATGAATTTGAAATGACTGATTTAGGGATTATGAGATATTTTCTAGGTATTGAATTTCACCAGTACAAAGATGGTATATTTATCTCACAATCTAAGTATGTGCATGAAATATTGAAAAGATTCAATATGATAAATTCCAAAGTAGACCCAACACCCATCATAACATGATTGAAGTTAAGAAAAGAAGATGAAGGATCTAAGGTGGATCCCACAATGTTTAAAAGATTGGTAGGAAGTCTTATGTATTTAACAACAACAAGACCTGATATTATGTATGGAGTGAGCTTCATTTCAAGGTTCATGGAAACTCCAAAAGAATCACATTGGAAGGCAAGAACAAGAATTTTGAGATATGTGAATGGAACTAAAGATTTTGGAATTATGTATTCTACTTTAGAAGATTTCAGACTTACTAGATACATTGACAATGATTGTGGAGGAAACATAGATGACAGGAAAAGTACCTATGGGTACACATTTCATTTTGGAACATATATAGTGTCACGAGAATCAAGGAAGCAACCCATAGTGACTCTATCTTCATCATAAGAAGAGTACATCACAACTACAAGCGCATCTTGTCAAGTAGTTTGGATGAGAATGTTAAAATATTTCTTGCAGGAAAAACAAGAACCAACTACAATATTTTGTGACAACAATTCAACCATAATGTTATCAAAGAATCATGTGTTTCACAATAAAACCAAGCACATTGATACAAGGTATCATTTTATCAGAGAATTAAAGAATAACAAAGAGATTTGTTTAGAGTTTTGCAAGTCTAAAGAACAAATTGCAGACAATTTTACAAAAGCTTTAGCAAGAGATGCATTTTAGCATCTGTGTAGTAGTCTGGGAGTCTGCACAGTGAAAGATGATTGAAAGTTTATGCAATTTCAAATTTTTGATGTAAATGTTTTGTAATCCCACCTACTTATAATTAAGGGGGAGTGTTGAAAATAATAATTACAAGTTGATGAGATTTACGTCTCTGGCGATTTGTCAGTCAGTTAGACTGCAAATACAAATTCACAAGTTTATGCGAACTTAGTTTTGTTAGTCGACAAGTAGGGGAGTTATTTAATAAATCCAATCTTTATCTTTCTCGAGATTTGTTAAGTAGGTAGAAGTTAGTTGAATTATTTTCATCTTTAAAGTTTGATTATGTTTTACTTATAGAAGAAGTCTCAGTCATTATCTATATAAGTCCGAGTCTATAGGAAGTCGATAGACATAATGTAGACATAGAACAAAGAGAATATTCGATAGGAAGAGAAGCAACAACTGAGGAGTTAGAGAAGTTTGAGAGAAAAATCTCTATGTGTGTGTTTCGTAAATCCCAGAAATAGTTCAGAAGTTGTTGTAGTAGAAGCTCGTCACCATATTATATTTTGTATTAACGCGTAGTGTCAAAGTTATTAATATCAAGTATTTTATGTGTTGACAAGTTCTGTTGTATTTATGAGTTTATACGCTAAGTATAGAAATGCATTGTTTTTGTGTCGAGAAATCATTTCATTAAGTGTTTTATCAAAGCACGCAGTATATTGAGCAGTTTGTCCATTGCGAGGTAAGTCTTGAAAGTTCTGTCATGAATTTTTTATGTCGTACAGTATTTGCAACTATGCTTCTCAGAGTTGTCTACTCATTGTATATCCAAGAGATATGAATATACTAAGAATATATTATCCAATATAATCATGTGTCAACTTTCCGTAGATATCTAACATAAATGTGTCGACCATCGACATAGGTATAATTCACTTCCTAGAGTGGATAAAGTATGAGTCCATGATTGATGTTTAAGCAAGACCGTAGAGGAAACCAATCAAAAGATTTAACAAGGTCTCTGTGCTTACATGGATCCACTTCATTCAAACTATGGAATAAAATAATTCCTCTGGGATTTAGGAGTTAGAGAGGAAATTAATGTTGAACGTGAATGGATATGACAACGATTAAAATGTTTTAATCCCTTGGTATACCCCATCGATTGTATAAGTTTTCTCCTAGCCATGAAGGTCACACTTTTATGGGATTTCAATTTGAGTTAGTAGAGGTTCAGAAAGGGCGTGGAGTTCTAGCATGGCTCTGTTGAAGGTAAATAAAACTACAGGGTACAGTGAATATCAATGACCAATATTAATGAATAAAGAGATTGTATCTCTGTGTGGGTGTTTCTTCTTTGTGTTATTGTGATATATGAAATTATATTGTGAATGCTTATTTTTTCATTATTGTTTAATTTTCTATTGTGTTTTGGATATTTATGTTGTGTATGTTATGTGTATATTTCCTTCCATCAATAGGATTCAAAGCAAGTTGAATTTAGGATTTGGAGAATAAGGGGATCCCAAAATAGAATTAGAGTAATGGAGCGAAGAAGAAGAGGTTGTGGAAGACCCATGAGACCATAGGTTTCAAAATATATGGATTCCCTTGAGGAAATGGCAATGGGGAGGACAATGATGGCAAGAATGGATGCCATGAAGAGACCCTAGAGAACACAAATTGCCAATGTTGTGTAGGATAACAATTATGATGAAGTTGAATAGAATAGGAGTACATTATAGTTGAAGAGAATGATGTGAGCAATCATATGTACTAAAGGTAACACTAAACTTGAAACTTGTATCAATTATGGAAGTTTAGATCTTGAGGAATGGATAGACTCCATAGGAGAAATGGAAACGTTCTTTGAATTTGAGGAGATTAGAGATTATATGTGAATTAGGTTATGTTGTGTCCACATAAACCTGCCTTGATCTTTTTGTGTTTAAAAGCAAAAGGAAAGGGGTTCCCTACTAAAATTTCAATCCTATTTCCTAATCCTCTACTGCTTTAGCCTAATGTTATGTCTTTTCCTACTTTCAAGGAGTTGGAGAATTTATCTAGTTGGATGATTGTTTTTTATGGGTGTTGATTATTCCTTTCAATATGATGATTTCAAATTTCTTCATGATTCTTATTTACCTATGATTTTTCGTTTACGTTTGTTTCAAAATATTCGTTGATTTTGAAGTTTTTGATGATTCTATGTGGCTGCAAGGCCTGATGTTCTATTGCATGTCTTAGATGAGGTTGTGGCTAATAATTTGTTTATTGGATAATTCAAAATTTTCATTCTGTTGCTGACATGTTATGCTTCATGACTTCATAATTTTGCTCTCGCATATGGATTCTACTCTTCTTATTTGAATTAGCTTATGTAATCTTAGGCCACTCATCTACAATCACCATATTATTGTTCAATAAAGCTAACAATCTCTTATAAGTTGGTTTAAAGGAAAGGAATATATTTTTTATTGTATTGGATAGTATTCTTTTGATTGCATGGTTGATGTCATTCTTTTGTTTTGAAAGAGAAGGTTTGAGAGGCCTGTGGGGGAATCTATTGATCCTTTTCTAGAACCTTGAATTTGATCCTTACCAAGCCTCCTCTTTTTCGATTTCACTGAGGTCCTGAGATTCCATGGCTATAGGATCCATCTTTCCTACAGACCCGTCCCAAAGCCTCTTTGGATTGATCGCTACCAAATTCTTCTTTTGGCCTTCCCTCTCTCCCGAAACCTAGGCCCAGGGACTATTGGGTTTTATCTTTATTTTCCTCTATTATTCTCTCTAACCAAATCTCAAAGTTGGATTATTCTTGTCGAGAGATTTTCAATGACTATAACCATGTTGGTTGTGGATCCTTTTTATCTTCCTAATTCATAGGTCTTTGGTTTTCGGTCATGTTTATACCCCATGAAGATTGTACACCTCGGGAGAATGTACACCCCTCCAAGCGGTGCGGTTGCAAGGGGGGGATTTCCCCCCCTGCAAGGTCCAAGGGGGATCATTCCCACGACTACGGCTCAAGGAAGAAGTGTAATGACCCTTAATTATTAAAATGATTAATTTATTAATAATCCTAAAAATTAGCTAAACTATAATTAATTATTAAATAACCTTAACTAATTATCTGTTATTAATTAATTATTTTGATTATGATTAGTTTAAGTATGAATAACTCTTTAATTAAGGGTTAATGATTAATTTGATTATTA